>JAAGKR010007497.1:18019-36372 GCA_011419295.1 Clarias macrocephalus | reverse complement strand
CCGATGACACTCAGTCCGGGGTTCCTTATCACCTTGGTCACCGTCATGCATGAACATGGTCCGTACCTCACGGTTGATGTGTGGAGCCACGTCACCCCAAGTCGTCACCGTGACTTGACGGGCACGCGCCGTATTGCAAGCCGGGAGCCTTCCCAGCTTGGCTGCATTGCTTCGCTCACCTCCTCCAGTCTCTCTCTGGGGAGCGCCGCACTCCACAATGTTATGCCGGATGGCGAGCAGGCTGCACACAAAGTTCACTCGCCACAACGTCACTGTCAAAAAAAATATTTAGGGGAGACCCCTCCACTATGCCACTATCTTGAATTCTGTGACGATATTGTTGTTGTAGGCGAGGCATAGGCCTGACCAAGGTGCATCCTGGAGTGAAGTCCAAAATGTCTTTGGGCACAGGGCACCATCTAGGGCTCAACCCTGACAGATATCTGGAATTTCCTTCAAATTAATTACCTACCTACCTTCCACTGTGTTTTATCATCTCCAAGGTCAACACAGCATCTACCAGGAGATTTTATAGCACTTCCTGCTACCATCTGCTGACCAACTTTATGGACATGCTGATTCCTTTTTACAGAAAGATTTAGGCTCTGCCCCAGTGCCAAAACTATCACTAAGTGGTTTAATGACCCTGATATTATTGTGCTTGATTGGCCAGACAACTAACCTGACCTGAACCCTATAAGTTATTGTCAAGAGGAAGCTTAGAAACATCCTGACCCCAAAACACAGATGATTTTGATTTAAACTGGGAAAAAAAATTACTTTTCCATATGATAATTTTTCTGTTACAAAGATTAGTTTGATGTATCTTTTTTAAAGTCCCCCCCCCCCACACACACACACACACAATATGGTCTTAAGGCCTTAGTGTGTGTCACCTGGCAACCGCAGTGTTGCTTGGATACAACAATCTTCTCCATTTTAGCCACAAGATCAAATGAGTTTGGACTGAAAGGAAGTGATGCGTTTGAAGAAAATTTTCATTATTTCAAAAATTCATAATTTTGGGGAATGATTTTTCTTTTTTTTAAATGCATCCACACTTTATCTTTAATGTGTCAAATGATGGGAAAAATTATGATAAATTATGAAATTTATAATTAAGAAAAACAAAGAAATTGAGAAACACAAAGGGGAAAAGATGAGAAAAATGTTAATGAAAATGTATTGAAAAAGAATTAAGTTAAAATGTCAAGAAAAAAACTGGTTTAAACTATATATATTTATATAAGTTGGCAGACATTCTTATCCAGACCAACTTACAGATGTGATTACATGGTATGTAGCCAACAATCCAAGAGAGCTGGAAGAAAGTAAAAGAACAAGAAAACCAGACTGGACAGAAGAGCCGCGTTTACTTTTAGCTTCACGTTCAGTGTTTGGAGAATATTTCTTCTTTCCTCCATTCTGTCCTCTGCTATAGAAACTCTTAAGCCTCTTAAAAGTCCTCCTCTCTACTCTTAACTATTTTTACCTTAGGAGCTGTTTTTAGGGCTAAGATGTTCCGTGAATCATTTTTATCTTTACTAAGATGTAGTCCTAAATTTAAGGGGAAATTCTAAGAAAAAAAAAAGCTTTGTGAATACGGGTCCAGGAGTGTATATAGAGAAGGAGTCTAGCTACGGAGAAACACTGAGAGGACTAAATAGAATAGACAGAAGTAGAGGGAGATGCAGCGTAGAGAAGGTAGAGCTGGCAAAGGCCAGACAAAGAGCATATGAGGACTTGTATGCTAGGTCAGGCAGTAAGGAGGGAGAGTTGGATCTGTACAGGTTGGCGAGGCAAAGAGATAGAGATGGGAAGGATGTGCAGCATGTTAGAAGAGATCGGGATGGAAATATACTGACAAGTGCAGCAGGGTGATGGGAAGATGGAAGGAGAACTTTGAAGAGTTGATAAATGAGGAGAACAAAAGAGAATGTAGAAGAGGTGACTGTTGTGGAGCAGGAGGTAGCAAAAATCAGTAAGAGTGATGTGAGGAGGGCGTTAAAGAGGATGAAGACACACCTGATGACATACCTGTGGAGGTATGGAAGTGCTTAGGAGAGGCTGCAGTAGAGTTTCTGACTAGTCTGTCTAACAAGATCTTGGAGAGTGAAAGGATCCCAGACGAACGGAGTAGACGTGTATTGGTGCCGATCTTTAAGAACAAGGGAGATGTGCAGAGCTGTGGCAACTACAGAGGCATAAAGCGGATGAGCCATACGATGAAACCTTGGGAAAGAGTAGTGGAAGCTGGGTTAAGGGCAGAGGTGAGCATTTGTGGGAAGCAATATGGTTTCATACCTAAAACGAGGACAACAGGTGCAGTATTTGCTTTGAGGTACGCTCTGGAAAGCATGTGTGTGAATAAGAAGGACCCCAGTGGAAGTGAGGCTACAGGGAGCAGAGGTGAAGAAGGTGCAGGATTTTAAGTATTTTAAGTACAGTCCAGAGTAACGGTGAGTGTGGAAAGGAGGTGAAGATGCGGGTACAGACAGGGGTGGAACGGGTGGAGAAAAGTGACAGCTGTGTGTAATCAAAAGTGTATCAGCGAGAATGAGAGGAAAGGTGTACAAGACAGTGGTGAGACCAGAGATGCTCTACTGCTTAGAGACAGCGGCACTCAAGAAAAGACAGGAGGCAGAGCTGGAGGGAGCGGAGATGAAGATGTTGAGGTTCTCTTTGGGAGTGACAAGGATGGATAGGATCAAGAATGAGTCCATGAGAGGAACAACTCATGTTGGAGATAAAGTCAGATTGAGGTGGTTTGGACATGTTCAGAGGAGAGACTGTGAATATATCTGTAGAAGGTTGCTGCGGTTGGGACTGCCAGGCAGGACGTCTAGAGGAACCAAAGAGGAGATTTATGGCTGCAGGATTGGGTTAGATGGAAGCAGGACTCTATATATGCGTTGTGTGTGTGTGTGTGTGTGTGTGTGTGTGTGTGTGTGTGTGTGTGTGTGTGTAGAGAGAGAGAGAGAGAGAGAGAGATGGTGTTTCTCATCCACATTATTTTTATATAAGACATTCATTCACAGTGTGATTATTTGTTAATTTGTTTGTGTTTGTATGTGATTTTGTGTGTGTGTGTGTGTGTGTGTGTGTGTGTGTGTGTGTGTGTGTGTGTGTGTGTGTGAGGAGCCATATGGTAACGCCCTCTCAGATGCTAATGTGCATTACAAATCAGACCTCATTTGCATTTTGGCCAAAAACCTGTTCCCATGGAAACACTGAAACACATCACCATCATGTACACCTGAGCACTGTGACAAAACACACACACACACACACACACACACACACACACACACACACACACTTTGCTAGTTCTCACTGGACTTGAATTGCACACACAGGCCTTTGGTTCATACATTGGAGACGCATTTATAAATTATATTATATTTCTGTAAAGCTGATTGTGAGAGAACTTATTATATCAGACCGATGCAAATACAATTTTATTAAAGTGAATTAAACACCAAACTCCACTAGTGAACATGATGAATAATCACCATTTAGATCTACATACTGATAACGATCAGTCAAATAGGATCTGAGCCAGGAGACGTCTGTTCCCTTAGTTCCTACTACATTTTCTAATCTGTGAAGGAGAAAACTATGATCAATGGTGTCAAAAGTTACACAACCCTGATCAGAGGCCCATAGGAGGTCGTTTACTACTTTAGCGAGTGCTGTCTCTGTGCTGTGATGAGGCCTAAATCCTGACTGATACACTTCATGTATGTTATTTCTATGTAGATATGAGCAGAGCTGCTATGATACCACATTTCTCAGAATCTTAGAGTTTGATATCGGCCTGTAATTGGACAGCTGACCGGGGTCGAGGTCAGACTTCTTAATTATCGGTTTAATAACTGCTAATGTAAAAGATTTTGGAACAGACCCACTGCTGAGTGAAGAATTAATTATTTTCAGGGGTTCTATTATTTCTGGCTCTATCTGTGTCGGTATGGGATCTAATATACAGGTTGATGAATTTGAAGAAGAGATGAGTGACATTAGTTCCCTCTCTTCAAGCGGAGTAAAGTGTTCTAGGTTCTGATCTGACATGGTTAGTTTAACATCTGCATTAATTACATTGTCCGGTTTCAAAGCCTCAATTTTATGCCTAATATTTACAATTTTATTATTAAAGAAGTTCATGAAGTCCTCACTACTGTTGTTGTGGAGATTTCTGCAGTGTCCTATTTCTGGTTAATTTGGCTACAATATTAAATACAAATCTCGGATTATTTTTGTTATTTTCTATAAGAGTGGAGAGATACGTTGATCCAGCATCACTGAGAGCTTTTCTATAGTTCAGGATGCTTCTCCTTCCAGGCTATTTAAAATACTAATAATTTGGTTTGACGCCATTTATGTTCTAATTTCCGTGTTTTAAACTGCGTGTGGTCATTATACCAGGGAGCGAGTTTCTTATCTCTAATCATTTTCCTTTTAACTGGAGCTACATTATCTAAGGTATAATGGAATGTCGACTCTAAATGTTCAGTCGCCTGATCAGTTCTGATCTGTGGAGTCAGATGGTGATCCAATCACAGTTGGTATCTCTGGCAGATTATTGATAAAAGCTCTGTTTGCTATTTGATGTAAATGTACATTTAATTATTACCATGACACACTTTAATTGTGACACTTTGAGACAAGGCAGTGATCTGAGCTTCAGACTGTGGGTTTGTTGCTACATGTTTTATTATATTTGATCTATAATTTATGATTAAATATAGAATAATGAGATAATGATCACAGATCAGTGTTTATTCATAATGTTTTCTACAGGGACGACTCACTGAAATGGTTTGTTTTAATTACATTTTTTATTGTGTTTGTTTCATGTTTGTGTGTGTGTGTGTGTGTGTGTGTGTGTGAGAGTGAGAAAGAGACGGTCATTTTATTCTTGACTTGCCATCTGTTAAGCCGTATTCTGGTACATTTGTGTTAGATCACACTCGGTTCTATGCCACAGCTTCTGCCTCAATCAGATGGAGATCTCTCACTCTCTCACTCTCTCTCTCACTCTCTCTGTCTCTCTCTCTCTCACTCTCTCTCTCTCACTCTCTCACTCTCTCTCTCACTCTCTCTCTCTCTCTCACTCTCTCTCTCTCACTCTCTCTCTCTCTCTCTCTCTCTCTCTCTCTCTCTCTCTCTCTCTCTCTCTCTCTCTCTCTCACTCTCTCACTCTCTCTCTCTCACTCTCTCTCTCTCTCTCACTCTCTCTCACTCTCACTCTCTCTCTCTCTCTCTCTCTCTCTCTCTCTCTGTGGAGTTTTGCATCAGAAAGGGGGAAAAAATCGATTCAGTTTCCAAATTAGATTTTTGTAAAAAATTTTTTACACTCATAATAGAGATCCACCAATCGATCAGCCAGTGCCTTGGATCCGCTGTTTTTCTGCTTGATCTGCTACGACCGATCAGCCTCCGATATAAACGGTTCTGAGCCGAGTGCACGAGCTTCCTAATGGCGCAACAGAATTTTTTATGACGTACACCTTGACCCTCATTACACCCCCTTACCCCAGACAAAAACAAACACCGCAAGCGCGAATTAGCCTCGAAAGTTGTGCGCGCGCCCAACAAGCTCCACACAAGCTACTGTACATGTGCCCTCGTGCTCACAACCGCTCAACAAACACTCATCGTCAGACTTTGGAGGCATTTGAAGCGGTAAAGTCTCTTTATAATCCTACAGGTGGCGCCCTCTAAGCTATTCATACATTTTCATGCCGTGTGGTAGGAGTGAATTGTTTGCTAAGTTTAGAGATGATGATTATGGCAGCGGACGTAACAGAAATCTGTGCTGCTCAGTAAAAAAAAAATAATTTTTTTTTGAAGTTAAATGTTAAACTTTTGCATTTGAAGTCAGTTTGTACAGTTTAAATGCTGAGGTTGGAGATCCTTGGATGTGTGTGGCGACTGGGCGCGGTTCCACTTGACCATGAAGATGCTCTTGGATTTGACTGATGCAGACAGATGCTTAGTAATGATGCAGATTTTCTCATTTCCATAACTTTCTTTTTTTCTGTAAAGCTGCTTTGCAACAGTTGCCGTTATATAAATCAAATAAAATTGGATTGAATTGACTTTGGTTTTTAAGTGAGATTTTAATGTTATAAGTGATGAGCTTATTTTAATGACTCATGTTCAATTCATGAAGCTGTTGAATTACACTAAGGTGAAAAACTTTAGAGGTATGACAACTTACTTTTTTTTTTTTTATATATTTTTTTATGACTTTGAAATTGTCACAAAATCCAAAAGAAAAATAAATAATGAATCAGGATATTACTAAAATGATGATGTGTATGGAATCACAATGTCAATCGGATCAACACATGGGCATCGTGATTATATCGTATCAGGTGTTTCAGTTCATCCAGTGTAGGAGGGGTGTAGGAGGTCAGGGCTCTGCACACAACACCTGAAGTCACAACCTTAATGAAGCACATCGTTATGGCCTGTGGACCGGCATGATGGAACAAGTCTGGACCGTTCGGCTGTAATGAAGGGAAATCTCCATTAGCGTAATGCTAAGATTCCCAAATAATTCTGGTGTAGCTTAAAGAAAAATAACTTTTACACAGTCTGGGAAAACAGAAATACCTCCTTTGTCTGACTGCACTGTAAACCCTGATGCTCAAAGTAATTAATCATATCGAGTTCTGTTAACTTAAACAATTACAATTAGTTCACATTAATAGACCTTGATGGGTATTTAGAACTTTTTGCTATTTATGAGTTTGTAGAAATGACACTTAGCTGAACAAGTTTGATATGTTAAGCCGCAGTAACCTTATAGTCTCCTTAAAGTCGCACCAACTTAAAGTCTTTCAGCCGAGCGATTTTGTGTCTGACGTCATCAATGCACATGTAAACTGCCCACACTGAATTGTTTTGATCAAGATGGTGGATCCGGTCTGTGTTCACATGATGCTGTAAGTATAATCTTTACAAATCTGGTACCAAAGCACCGGCGGCTCAGTGGGAGGTGTTTCTCCTGCCATGCGAGAGGGCCGGGTTCGATTCCCAGCCACTGGGTGAAGTTCCTGTCCCAAACCCAGATAAAAATGGGATGTCGTTATGTTCAGAACGGCGTCTGGCGTAAAAACCGCTGTGGCGACCCATCGCCAGGAGCAGACGAAAGACCAACAACAATTTATTAATTTGCAGCAACTAAAAAAATTATAGTACGAGTTCGGCTACTCAGTAATGCAAGTAAGGAACGATGAGTTCAACAAACTCAAAAACTGATGGTTCTGTTTACTTACAATCAGAAACATCATTACTAAAAAAAAATTGATGCAACTGATTACCTCAAATTTTTTGAGTTTTGCCGAGTTATTCGGGTTTACAGTGTAGATATGACTGATGATATGATAGATCTGATTTTATTGACATATCCAGATCAGATTGCCATCATGTAGTCCGAACAATAAATCCACATTGAACCTGACTTTCACAAATCCTGATCTGCACAGGTGGTTTGAAATCAGATTTAAACCGGATTCCTCTCGGTCTGAACGCTCAAATCAGATTCCGAAGCGTCCGTTACAACACTTACAACACAATGCGACGAGGACGTCCGTGTGCTCACGTAGCCGCGGTTGAGAAACTGAGTGAGAAGACGTTGGAAGAAATGGACTTGGAAATACTGCGGTCAAGCCAACGGCTCTTCCTGAAAACACATTTAATTTAGTCGCTGTGGAAGATTCGAGGGTGTGGCGTTTACTGTAATGGCAAAAGCAGAAAAAAGACCCGTGACCTAAAGCATAACAACTTAACTTTGTATGAAGCACTAGGCCGACTGTATCCACAGCATGGACAAGGAGGACAATAGTCCCTGGGTTGAGGACGAAGTGAAATGTCCGATAGCACTCAGCGGGTGACGGATCAGTACGGGATGATATGTGGGAATATGTGGAAATTCTGTGCTACAGACGTATTGGTTACCGCAGGAACCAATACAGAAAGGTCGTCAGATTCGGGCTGCCAGGCTGAGCAGAGCCAACGGCAGACGGATTTGTGAAATGAATCGGATTTGTGCCTGCAGTCTGAGCGAGGCCGTCGGACCTTAAATGCTGGTTCATCATTTGGTTTCAATGTTAGTAACAACTCTAAAACTGCATGTTTGTACTACGTGTAGGATCAGAGTCAAAATAGATGATGTGTTCCACCATTCCATCACGGTGAGAAACCAGTCAGTGATTTTATGACCTTGAGACTGAACTCGTCTCGACGTAATGTTCAATCTGGGAGAGGAGAACAGATAACTGGAGCTCAATTCAACTTGGCTCAATGATAATTGTTTAGGATTGTTTTTTAAAATCTGATTGTAATCAATTAAGAGTAATTAATTAATGATGATTATTAGTAGGAGTCAAAGCAGAAGTAATAGTAGCAGCTTATAAAGGCCTAAAAATCAACAAATGTCACATCTTCAAAAGTTTATTCATGGTTCTGTGAAAGTAAACATACTGTAGTTCCTGGGGAAAAAGCAATAGAAAACCAGAGGATAAATGAGCTATTATGCTTTTGGTCATTGGATAAACATCCAGTCTCTAAAGAAACAACATAAAAAATATATATAACTTAGATTTAAGAAAAATTAGGCTATCATTGCCAGTTCCTGTTTTTCTCTTAACAGTCCGTAATAATTTAAAGATGTTGTGAAGCACGAATGCAACAATTGCCTTTTGTCCGTCATCATCTTTTGAAAGCAAATATTGTCCAGGGGAATAATTAAACCGAACCTGAAACAAATTACAGTACAAAAACTGGCAAATAAAAGGTTCAGGCTTAAACGTGATCCATTCTGGATGATGGATGTCTCCTCGCTTGCAACATCTTCCTTTCACCTTGATCCGTAAAGTTCACTGGAGATTCGAAGCATCGCAGAATTCCCTCCTGAATAAAGAAACAAAGAGGAGGATGTACGATTTTCAAATCGTCTTCTGACTCAGAGGTGAGACAGTCTTACCAGCAGCATCAGGAAATGAACTGGAATGTTTCATTTTTCCAAAAAGAAAAAAAAAATAAAGGCATGCACACGTTTGACTGGATTGTGAGTTCTTGGACACCAGTGTCTGTCTGTAGAGTTCAGGCTGCCTGCGAGAGGAGCGACTGACAAACTCGCTCACTGACGGTGAGACGACACGCGTGCAGCCTTTACAAAGGAACCGCTTTGGCCTGTCACACCATCAGACTGGTCAGGTTTATCAAACATAAGGCCAGAGGACATAAAGGACAAACAAACCCCCCCCCAAAAAAAACAAACACATGCTACAGTACCATAGGATGCACACACACACACACACACACACACACACACACACACACACACACACACACACCGCCTTCGTTTTATTCTGCTGTCTTTCATAAAGCGGCCCTGCGTCGGTACTGCTTGCATACTTCACATAAATATGTCAAGAGACTAGTCCCAGTCAAGCCATACTGCGTGAACTTATGAGTGAAACAACGTCTTTACTATAACAGAGAAATCACAACACACACACACACACACACAAAAGTTTATGCTTCCATTCACTCCGAAACTGAAGTAATACTGAAGTGGTGTTTCTTTTCAGAAAACATAAATGTCTGTTTCTTGCGTCTTGTAAACATCAATTTGAGCCTTAATTCTCACCAGCTGCAGACTTTGTATAACGTGGGCCAAGATTTCTGCTTTTAAGCAGGAACATATGAGAAGACACACATTTATTACAGTATAATACTGATAACAAGGTAAACGTCCCTTTGGGTCGCGACCCTCACCGCCAAACATTCAAACCCTGGACATTTCAGTTGCAGGAACTTTCTGCCTTTCTGTGGAAAAAGAAAACAGAAATAATAATATGTAGGGACTTGGACCTGGGACGTCAGGGGGTAACTTGGTTTTAGCGAGACTTGGGGCAGTGGTTAAGGTGTTGGACTGTTGATCAGAAGGTCCCAGGTTCAAAGTTGCCACGAGCAGGGCCTTAAACCTCACCTGCTCAGGTGTTTAACGTGATAAAAATGGATAAGGGCATCTACAGAACAGAACGCTGTAAATGTAAATTACTTAAGATTTCGTCTCTATTTATATCGGAAACGACGTGGAGCGAGTCTTCATTCTGTGCGCGAGGTGAGACTTGTGTCTCTTGACTTGGGACATGATTTGAGACAATTTGCTCCTGGATTTGTCTCTTTTTATTCTTCACTATCTTGTCTTTACTTGTCATTTTTTTTTTTTTACTCGGGACTCGAGTCGGGAGAGTTTTGACTCTTTCGCCTCGGCTCCATCTTAAGACTCGTAGCTCAATGTGTCTGAACTTCATATGAAACTTGTCCCGGATTACTCGGGATTTCAGACTCGTCTGTCCGTGTTCTGAACGCGACGTGAAGCTTTTCATGTCTTTACTTGCGATTTGATTTAAGACTTGAACGTCTTTGCTCGGGAACTTACTTGGACCACGACTTGTCTGTTTTAACGTGGAATTTAAGATCTTAAATTTTCTGCCTTGACTTGAGTCTTGTCCGTCTTTATTTATGATTCAACTTAAGGCTCGTAATGCGGTCATGTCCGTCTCTGCTCTCAGCTTGTCTTGCTGTCGATGTACAGCATCTTTATTTGAGATCGGCTCGAAACTTGTCCATCTTTACTCTCCGTCTAAGACGGTCTTTACATGGGAATTAACCTGCTTGTCTGTCCTTAATTAGGACATGACCTTCGTCTTTACACTCGTTGAGATGTGTTCAGTCTTTTCCATCCTTATTTGGGTCATGACTTGAGTTTGGTCTGTCTTTACTTAGGCCTTGAATCGTATGTCATTACTGCGGGAAGCGACTTTAAAATGTCCTGATTAAAGACACATAATCAGGATGTCGTTAGATTTCCATCCTCTGTCCTCTCTCCAGACCTAAACTTCACATGAATCTTCACTCGGGACTTGCGCGTCAAGTGTCGAGACTTATTTCCTGCTCGAGGACTCATGCGCTGTTCCCACCTCGGCTTGTAGACTTTAGCATTTAACACAAAGTTGTTGTTTTTTTTTTTCCCTCTTTATTCTCATTCAGAATCTCGCGCGGGACAACACCATGTCAGTGAGAGGAATAAAACCCGGCATGGTTGGTTGGCGCATGCGATGTGATGGTCGAACACTACGGTGTGCGTCCGCAGGAGTCGGGCTCAGACTGCATTAAAGCAGCGCTGCATTAAACACTTGCTGCTGACAGAACTTTCCGTGGTGTCGGCAGATGATGGATAAATGATCTGCTAAAAAGACAAACCAGCATGATAATTGCGGCCACATGTTATAATTACAGGCTTACGCTTGAGAGCGTGTGTGTGTGTTCATGGACGTGTGTCCTACTGAGTCATATCACAGCAATTTAACACCATGTGTTTTCTCCATCGCTTTTCTTCTTCCCGAGTCTAAGAGCAGTTCGTCTTTTCTTAGAGGCACTTTAGGTGCTTTTGATCCGAATCCTGGAATGTCTGAGAGCCTGGACGCCTCTTGAATATGAAATGGACAAAAAAAAAAAAAAAAAAAAAAAATTATAGCACAGTGTCGGTTAGCATTAGTTAGCAAGCTGGAGTGTAGCGCATGCGAAGTTTTTTGTTGGTTATGTTGGCAAAGTAGGTTAATGTGCTATTATTTACACATACGTAGTATTATTATTATTAGGATTAATAATATTATTATTAGGCACTTATTATTAAATGCTGAGTCTAAATTGTTTCTGGCTAACTAAGCTGCTAAATCAGAAGACGAATGTCTTTGTTTTACTCGATGTCCAGCCAAGTGAACAGTAGCTAAGCTCGTTAGATATAGAGTTACTTCATAGAAGTTATTTGCTTTTTATCCAATAACAAAGTATGAAAAGTAAAACTCTACGTCTTGGCGGGAAAAAAAAGAAAAGAAGTTACAGTTACCGCTTTTGCTCTAGTCGGGCAGCGCTGAGCCAAGTCTGATCTGACGCAATGCAAATTCTGACTACTGGTTCATCAAACCTACTGAAACTCTTAAGACCTGGTTTAAACCCGATGCATGAGTTTGTGTGTAGCATGAAGTTTTATGCGCACCGGAGGGATCCGTTTGATCCGTGAATTATATTTTCCATTATATTTCATGTTAAACATGGCGAGTTTTTTAAAACTTTACACCGCCGTCGTGATTCATCTTAGGTTGAAAATTGTGTGTATTTTTTTTTTCTATAAAATACAGAAGCGTGGTGTGTAAGACCGAACATTGGGAAGGCTTAAAGGTGATTTTTTATAAGCTAATTCTAGCCAAAATATGAAAACTAGTAATGGTCCTAGAACAGTATATAAGTATTCGATTTGAGAAACAACGCTAGTGGACCGGGTGTCACATGATACAGCTATACATTATTCGTTTGTATACCGACCGCAGGACGCGTGCAGCAGCCAATCTTGCATAGACGAACTTACAAGCGATTCCAGGCTTTAGAAAGCTTGTAGTATTTCAGTGCGTATTTATATAAAAAAACGCTTGCTTATACTCTGGGTAGAAAATAATAGCTTGAAATTGCTTGACATCTTGATAAAAAGTCTTGGGGTCCGTTAAACTGGCGAGATCAATAACCTAGAACGTAAGGCTGGAGTTATAAAAGGAACATGTTGTATCTGTTCATGAAAATGGCGTAAACATGACACTGTATGATAACCGTATCATCATTCTGAACCTTGGGCACCGTATAAATATTGAGAAATAAACAAACAAACAAACAAACAAAGAAACCTGGAGAATGTCTGCAATAACTCCAGGAAGCGCACCCAGGGACCGGCGGTCACGTCAGAGATGTGCACTTCTCCTCTTAAAGTTTACACGAAGGCACTTTGGCGAGATACAGAAATAGAAATTTTCAGAGTATAAAAAACAAAAACAAACCAAAAAAAAAAAAAAAGTCATATCAAAATAAGTTAACAAATGCAAAAGTGTCTCGTTCTGCAATACCGACATCAACACTTGTTATGAAAAGCGCTTGTGCATCCAAAAAAGGCACAAACCCTCAAAACAACACCGAGGTGCTGCGCTTCAGGGCACTTTAACAACAGCTCCAAGTACCAATAAAAAAAGAGTCTACTTCATATTCATAAGTACAACAACAACAAAAATATGCAGATTCCAAAAGTAAAGGAAGTCGCGTTGTGGTACTGTCGCTTGTTGTCCGGACGCGGATGCTGCTAGTACTTGTGCATGATGGGTACTTTGACAGTCTTGATTTCGGCTATATGGGAGGACTTCTGGATGATGCAGCTGGTGGTTCCTGCAGGAGCTCCGTCTTTAGGCTTGGCCAGGTTGGTCAGGGCCATGGCTGCGTTGATCTCTCGCCAGTACGTCTCATCTTTTCCGCGTCCCTTTTCCTTCGGCGTGATGCTGTTGTAGACACACACACACACAGACATTTATAAGATAGTGAAACACCAGCTATGACACGGTACAGGGGTGATGAACATAGTTTCTGTGTGTCTTTATAAAATGTACTAAAGTAAATACCAACTTCATGACCTAATGGACCACAGCGCTCCAGGCCTTCCTAAATGCTCTCCATGGGGTTTTCTTGGCAAGTACACTGGAGTGGGTTGCCATCTATGGGCAATTTGGGAACGCCAATTAGCCTGATCTGCCTGTCTTTGGACTGTGGGAGGAAACCCGAAGAACCTGGAGGAAACCCACCAAGCACAGGGAGAACATGCAAACTCCATGCACACAGACCTAACGTAGAAATCGAAACCCAGGACCTGGAGGTGCAAGGCGACAGTGCCAACCACAAGGCCACCATGCCGCCAGGTAGCTATTAGTGACGCTACTGTACTAATCATGGGTTATCCTCAAAGAAAGAACCAGTGTTTAACTATAGACGTCTACAGCTACACCAGTCCTGTGCCAGTATTGTTGAAGACCCCTAATATTATTGAGCTAAACACAAGAGCAGTTTTCTACCTCCCAAAAGGTTTACAGTTACAGGAAATGATTCTAAACAAACTCTCACATGGATCTTGGGATCAGAATATTCTGCATAGATATCTACAGTATCTCCATTTACGTTTTGGTGCCACGAATTTGCCTTCAGAAGGCCATAATTTGTTGAATGAAGTCTAGCCGTGAGCAATTAATGTTCTTTGTATCAAAAAGCAATTTGCTCATGGTTCGACTTCATTTAACAAACTATGGACTTCTGATGGCAGATTTGGCAAATCACCTGATGTCAAATCAACACTTAATGGCAAATCATGGTGTTGTTCCAAACATGAATCATCCTTCGGGTTGACACTACAGTACGTCTTTATTGAAAATAGACAGGATTATTCAGATCAGGATTATTCAATCGCGAGAGCAACAATAACCCTGATGGTGCTGAGAAGATCCACAGCGCAGATGGGAGAAGCTCCTCAACACACCATACTGCTTGTGTTTTGACCAAACGTAACCATTTTGGCTTATGTTTGTGGGAAACCCAATATTTGTGGGAAACTTATCCTCCTCGGATGACGCATGGTGGCGGTAGCATCGTGTGATATGGAGATCAGCAGGGACTGACTGGGACACTGGTCAGGGTTGATCCCAAATAATGGTCAGCCTTAAAAGAAAATCTTGAACCCGGGTTAGAGTTCACGGCTGTCCACTAGAACAATGATCCTAAACACACTGCCAAATCCATCCACTGCTGTCCATCAGTGGTCTCTATCCATTTGATGAACCTTGTGCGATTTTGGCAAGCAGAACGAAATTATACTATGAGCATCCAGATGTTTAGCATTTATCTTATACTATGGATGCATTCTGTGCCTGCAAACGTTAGACATATTGTATAGATCAAAAGTAAAAAAATATATATATATACAATTAAAGTGCAGTATAGCTCGAGGCTGTAATGCTACAAAACGTAGACGAGTTTAAGGCGGGGAGATCACAACGGAGCGTACACGGGCGAGAGCAAACTGACAGCGGCGTAGAGTCAAATAGCTCTTGAACGCCTTCCATAAAGATCAGGTTATATTCATGAATAGGCTTCTATCTATCTGTGTTACTGGATAATATCAGTAGATTCAGTAGATTCGAGACAGATAAGACAGGTGGACAGTTTGTCCTCGGAAATGAACCGACTAATGCCCCATTTCAGTGCTTATGGTAAATTAATTTAAAATGCTTGCGTTTTATGATGTTTTGTTAGTCCGGCTTTGAACTGAACGCTTGCAGTGGAGTGTGTGTGTGTGTGTGTGTGTGTGTGTGTGTGTGTGTGTGTGTGTGTGTGTTGCAGTGCAATCAGTACTCACTTGTCACATTTACTTGATCCATGATCCACAGCCTCTGCAAACACAACATCAGAACAAAGCTAAGTGTTAAGTGCAGTTCAGCTCAGAGCTCAGGTTAATGCTGATGGATAGCATAATAAAATTCATTTGGAGGATGTGTGTGTGTGTGTGTGTGTGTGTGTGTGTGTGTGTGTGTGTGTGTGTGTGTGTGTGTGCGTGTGTGTTTGTGGGCGAGAGAGGGAGGAAAAGATAAAAGGTTTCGATGTAAAGAAAGAGGGGAAAAGAAAAGACGATCAGTCAAACATTGAGATGTTTATCATGTGAGGCAGACCGTACGGATTTACGGTATCTTAGCCGACCGCGCCCACTGACACTGACCAGGACACTCTTCAATCTGGCGTATATTTAATTTGTACATTGAAAGATTCACAAGCGTTCCGAGATAACATCTCACATCCCAAGCCTATAAGGCCTGACAAAAAAACAAAAGAGTTCAGAACGTGTCCTCTGGGGAGCCCGCGGTTTCTCATTCATCCTTCTCTTTCCTCTTCGATCGGGACTCTTGCAGCGCACAGCACTCGAACCCGGTCCAGACTCTGGAAGAGCCAAAGAGCACCTAATCATCCCCCAAACCTGGCTAGCTGTGCAGCTGATCTACCTCGTTTCTTCCTCCCTCCACAAAAAAAAAAAGAAAAAAAAAAAGGCGGCACATGTGCGGAGTCCGTGTCCGCGCACACACCCGTACCAGGCCAAGTCTGCCTCGGGTCAGTATGAGGCTGATTACCAAATATCCTGTTGTTCCCAGTGCCTTAGAGGTCACGGTTATACAGCACTAGGAAACGATGATGTAGCCAAAACGCCTCTTATACTGTATATCTCGGCAAGGCATAAAATATTCGTGTTTTTTTTTCCCCGTTCTTTCTTCTTCTTCTTTTTTTTTTTTTTTCAACAAGTGAATACTCGCAACATTCCTCCGAAATCCTTGTTGAGGTTTCCTGCTGTCTGGATGGAAATCTTTATTTCCCTCTTTCACACTTTCTTATCCATCTTCTCCAGGCTGCTCTGCGTCTTTCAGCAGGTGACTTAGTGACTGATCTCGCGTCCATGTTCCAAGGATTGTTAACAACGATCATCATCATCAGTCGTTCTGTCTTCAACTCGTTGGAGAATTCGGCAGAATCCGCTTCAACTCCTAGATAATCCAAACCACATTTTATTACTTAAAGAAAAGAAAGGGGGGAAAAAAAAAAGGTTTGCAAAGTAATACTGGTCCATCGTGCGCTCAAAACCGCTGCAAACATCACCATCACTTATGAGCCGTCTCTGAACAAAGACACTGTGTTCTGGTTTGGAGAAGAACAGCACATGACACACGGAGACAGAGAGAGAGAGAGAGAACGAGAACGAGAACGAGAGGAAACACACACTGTAATAAACCGCAGTCTTGCTATACACACTCTCCTCGGCGAGCTCAACTCATCTCCGTTTAAAAACCATCATTAAACACCACGTTAGATCATCGTCCGTAAAGAGACCTGGAGATAAATCGAGCTCTCAACTGAAAATAAACACAGTACTCATAATTAGCTAAAATGTCAGAGGATGTATAAACATTTCTTTGGTCTATCGCTTCGGCTTTTCATCAGCATAGAAAGCCTTTTTCATCAAACGCACATCACCGCGTGTTTGAATTACACCAAACTCGGTTACATGTTCAGGGTTTGGCGTCTCTCCGAAAATCATCAATCATTCGCTGTTTAAGGGGAGAGAAAACCTCCCTCCCGATGACGCGCCGCGGAAGCGCACGGTTATACTGTAGACGGATCTTTATACCGTACATAAAAACGCGAAAGCAAAGCAGAGATGAATAATACAGAAAACTACTAAGTGACTCTCTTCATATCTTCACATTCATGTTCTCTCATTACCGAGTCTGAGGATTTAAAACACCACCATTAAAATGTGACGTTCACTGTGTTTGGCTGATTCCGTTCATGTCGTCCCCGTCCACATTATATATGGGAATAAAAGGTCATGTGACTCATCTGATGAGTCCAGACCGAGTCTGTTCCAGAGTGACGGGCGTGTCAGGGTGAGAAGGGAAGCGCATGAAGCGATGCTCCCATCATGCATAGCGTCCACTGTACAAGCCTCTGGAGACAGTGTTATGATCTGGGGTGGCTTCAGTCGCTCAGGTCGAGACTCAGCAACGTTACGTGGAGATTAAATGAAGTCACATGACCACCTGAATGTCCTGAATCACCAGCACATCACATCTATGGAGTGTCATAACACAACATCGAAATCGTCCAAAATCAGCCTCGCGTACTGTATAACCAGTTCTGTTCTGACTGAGCCGAAGAGAAAAACGTTCGCTCGATCACGTCTGCATCCTGGTCGACACGTCCGGACCGTGGCTGGGAGACTATAGAGTAGTTCGGTCAAGCCGGTCATGTGCATCTGCACTTTTAAATTGCACCCCCTAGTGGTGGTGTGCAGCAGGTGTAGCCTCCAGGATAGCCTTCGCCCTCTGAGGTTCAGTTTCAGTTTGCACAAAAAACTGTCGTCAGTAACCTGGAGACACCCGTCACTCTCGTTTCGAAGAAAATGTTAAAGTATAAAGTTTTATATATTATAAACATATATATATATATATATATATATATATATATATATATATATATATATATATTGGTGGCAGGTGTGTGTTTTCATTGAGCAAGTAGCGCATTAATAGCTTATTTTAAAGTAGATTATTAAATCCGGCACATAACTGTTCACAACATCGCTTTTACTCAACATTTCGATTTCACTTACGGTGCAGGTTAAACTTCAGGCAGATATCTAAGTACTGCAAAAGTTTCATTAAATTGTGTCCAGCCAATTTTGCGTGATGCCGTGACAAAATCGGTCTGGACAGACATACAAACATACAGACATACAGACAGAAATCTTTCTCAGACTGGTTTTCCGTCCTCCAATGTATGAAACGTAAAAATATCATTGAAAGGCAGAGTTCTGACCAATTTACAGACAAAACCTTTTTTAAAGATAAACATATCCTAACAATGAA
>JAAGKR010007497.1:0-17999 GCA_011419295.1 Clarias macrocephalus | reverse complement strand
AGAAAATGTTAAAGTATAAAGTTTTATATATTATAAACATATATATATATATATATATATATATATATATATATATATATATATATATATTCTTATCTTTATCTTGTTCTTTTATTCTCATTCGTATTATTAGTTTTTTTCCCCTCTTAATAATCTGCACAGTATGCAGGAGTTTGGTACAGTTGTATTTCACTACTATTGAAATACATAGGCAAGGCACGGCAAGTTTCTTTGCATAGCACATTTCATACACAATGGTAATTCAAAGTGCTTTACATAAAAGAGAACAAAATAATCATAAAATAAAATCGAAAAATAATAGCAATAAAACTTTTTTAATTATTTAAAATTTGATTTAAAATCAAAATAAAACATACATATACAGTATGTTTAAAATCTGTTTTAGTACGGTCTGTTTTATAGGTCTTAGTATGAATACATGAAATTGAAATCGTCCAAAATCAGTATTATATACTATTATATATATATATATATATATATATATATTTTATTATTGGTATCAGTCCAGGGAATTGCTGTGCATATTTAACATTAGACTTGACTTTGTTATTTCTCCCAAGATCAGTCGACTGTAGTTGCACGAAAATCATTAACTTCCTCAGACCTGTCCTAAAACTAATTTCATCCCCTTAACGTAGAGCAAAGCTAAATGGAAGCTTAACTAGGTGAAAAAAAAAAGCTAAGAAATAAATATTAAAATGTCGCCGCTGACCAATGAAAGTTTAAGTAGAGTCAAGAGATCTTTTGAGTCTTTGCTTTATGATTCATTTTAAACACAATAGACCTTTTAAGAGTTCGGTATCCAGGACAAATCACTGAAATGAAAGGGTCAACTTAAAAATGATATGCTAAATGCCTCGGACCCGGGCCAGATCTCACAAATGTGAAGTTGCAGCTCTTACGCCGTACAGCCAAGATAAATCCAGTGTTTTCACGGCACCTCAGGGAAACTGGACATCCAAAGCCTGTTCTGGGTCAGAAACAAAATGATTTGCTTCACAGTTTCGCAGCCTGAAAACACTCTCCCTGATCATTTCTATCATTTATTTATCATCATTTTTTTCAAACACTGTCCAAACAGCTTTTTGAACGGATGGAATGTTTCTGTATTCACAAAGGAAATGTCATTTTTCAGCTATAAATAACAAAATACAGAAATATTAATTTGCTCTGCAGTCCAGCGTATACAAACGCCAGGGAGAAATAGGACTTTTATTAGGTCGTGACTTATACAGTGCGATAAGATCGTTATGATTTTATTCACTGCTCCTGTGCTCGTGTATCTGTAACGGAGCGCTGGATCAGTCCTTGATGGATAAAACAGCGGTTTTTTAATTTTTTTATTAAGGTAATATAAATAACCTGTTAACTGTGATCCTGTGTACTCTAAATGTAAAGAATGTTTTTTATTGATCTGCCATTCTGCACCGCGCTGAAAGCGAGACTCCCTCATTGAGCCTGTACGTCTACGCTTATAGATGTTGGATATTTTCGATGAGTAACATTCACAAATAATACTTTGAAACTTTTATCTTAATTCAAATAATTTCCAGGAACATCTCGGTTTTCTCAAAGTGCCCCCGGATCTACCCCTACTGGACTTTTCCTATTATTACAGATGCTCAATATGAGAGAAACGGCAATCATGTACAACATTTCGTAAACAAAGTTACATTTTGCTTAAAAAAGTCGTCATTTCCCCTGTACGTCTGTACATCGGTCAGAACTTGCTCCAGCCAAATTGTGTCACAGCATCACGCAAAAAAAAAAAAAAAACTGAATTTAATGAAACTTTACGCGTCCTTAGTATTTGCCTGATCAATATGTTGAGTAGAAGTAAAGTTATGAGCAGTTTTGCGCTACTGTCTCAATGAAGACAAACACCTGCACCAATAGGTATTAATTAGAAAAGTTAAACTGAATATTTTTACTGTGATTAGTTCATATTTTCACGTTGGCTGAAATACAGTGTAACCTTGGATTACGAGCACAATTCGTTCCGGAAGTGGGCTTGTATTCCAAAACACTCATAAACCAAATTGAAATTTCCTATAAGAAATAATGAAAACTCAAATTATTTGTTCCACAGCCCCCAAAAAATAAATACATAAAAATTATTAATACAAAATATCAAGCAAAAATAAAACCGATTAACCTGCACTTTACCTTTAAAAAAAAGTAAAAAAAAATCCTGACAGATAAGTGTTTCGCGCACAAACGGATTTGTGTGTGTGTGTGTGTGTGTGTGTGTGTGTGTGGAATTAGCCCCTTCCCTCGCCTCGTCTTACACAGTAAAACTCCTCCTCCCTCCCCACACCTCGCCTTTAAGTTTCACAACAAACACACACACAACGGAAACAGGAAAAAAAAAAGAAATCTCTCTAATGACACTCGTGTGAGCGCATACTAATGGAATCACTGCTGTAAAGTGAAATAAATAAATAAATAAATAAATAAATAAACAAAACCAGCACTTTAGAAGAAGAATCGCGACAGAGCAGAGTTTCTGTGTAGAGCAGAGTGTGTGTCTATATGTGCGTGTGAAGCCGGGGAGGGGTGTGTGTGTGTGTGTGTGTGTGTGTGTGTGTGTGTGTCTGTCGGTGTGTGTGTGTGTGTGTGTGTTGGTGTCAAATTACGCGCGCGCACACATAGGAGACACGCTGAATGATTTATACCAGTAAGAGACGAGCACTAAAAACCAGCAGGGGAGACGATTACCCTCAATTCCACAGCGCAACAGAGAGAAAAATCATTGGCTCAGTTGTGATCACGTGACAGCCGGTGTCAAAACAAGAAGAGCATTCATGATAAATGATACTCGGCACTCGTAAACCAAGACTTGCTCGTTTTTTAAGTCAACATTTATTAAAAATCTTTGCTCGTCTTGCAGAACACTTGCAAACCATGTTACTCACAATCCGAGGTTCCACTGTAACAGCGCTGAAGTGGTATAAGTGAATTTTAACACGCCGGAGTCTTTTTAAGACAAAACTTCATCTTTTTCCATTTCTCATCTGTGATTCTCTCTCCGATTACCGAACAGCGAGTGTATTTGTCTGAGCACCAAAGAAGTACAACTTAGTGTAAACAAGGCGTCAGATACACGACCTTACAGAATGTGATTTCTGTGTATTAACAAGTTAGACAGAGTTCTGCCGTACAGAAAGACAGACAGACACGTGGGCTTCAACCTGAAATAATAATAATATCACTGATTACATTAAAGTTATTAGATTTAACCTTTTTAACTTTGCAAATAAACACAACCAACAGCTAACAACTGCTGGTGAAAAACACTGCATGAGGACGACAGCATATTAGGAAAAGACAGTTTTAAGAGATAAGGTTGTTGGTCTAAATGTGGTCTTTTAGGGGCCGCGTCCCCATGAGCATAATACACACAAGACCTTAAAGCGATGCACAGCCATTAACACACACTGGTTTCTACACCGTCCCATCAGGGGGAAAAAAAAGTCCCAGAAATATTGAACACAGATCCTCGGTGCAATTTCCAAACTCTGTTGCCTAAAACATCTAAAAGTCAGATTTTTCAAAACAGCGGCCGTGCCAAAGAAATTATAAACCCGTAATAAATCACCTTACTCTGTGTTTTACTATTGTGCTAGTTTTGTCTTTCTTCTCTTCTGCAGCGTGTGTTCTTTGCTACTGGCTGTGAGTGTGTGTCAACGCTCAGGCTGGGTTTTACTGACGCTGGGGGATTTGGAAGCCGCTCTGTAAAAACCTGCCGAGCGGGAGAAGAGAGACAGATCGCGGTTTTTCGGTAACGTGGATCCAAAACGCTCAAGCGCTCTTATTATCGGCACGGGAAACTGAACGAGAGAGACCCTTTTTTAAAATCATTTTTAATCCTAGCGGGATAATAACGTACGCAGTTCTCAAACATGAGAGATTGTTGAAGACAAAAAAATATATATATATATATATATATATATATAAAAATCTGCTCTGAATTTAACACCAAAACAGACACACGTTCAGTGTAGTAGAACTGAAGCGGCTTCTGCACACGGCACATATTAGAGACCGTCGGAAAAATAGAAAACATTAGATTTCATCTGGCATCTCTGAGGTTTCTGAAGCCGTAAAGTTATCCTTCTCACATGGACCCGATAAAGTGAGCAGGATCATTCTGACTTCACCATGTGACTCCTAATTAGACTGAAATGATGAGATTCACACTACGAGTCTACACTCCGATGTTGTCATACATTCCGGTAGCTGTTTGTAATCCTCTCTCTGACCCCTGGGACGCCGCCGGGGTGAAGTGATGCTGAAGCTTCTGCGTGAGAGTGAGTCAGTGGTTACTCAAACATGAGAAATGGGCCGATGTTTCACTCATATGCTCTTTTACTTTTCTAAAAAAAAACTGATTCCAGAGCTGCAGTGCCAACAGATAGACGTACTGTCAAACTACGATTGATGTTTTTAACCAGCACATATTTCCAGTTAAATGTTTTGGTCTTTATGCTGTTGGTATAACTGGCAGGATTAGCATCGATCACAGGTCTTTGGAATCGCTCCGTGTCATCCATTCAATCTGAATCAGTTTTAAAAGTAAACGAAATGGTTTCTATTTAAGTGGACAAGCTACTGTAGATCTGCGTACGATGTTTTATAATATTGGTCCGTGTTCAGTTGTAGGCGTCTCTCATGACCCAAAGGATGTAAATTGAAGGCTGAAAAAAAAAAAAAAAGTTAATTTTTGGAGCCTTCTAAGTTGTAACTCTGGGAAAGTCTGACCGTCACTGCGGAGTTTCCCTACAGGGGTGTGAGCCAGTTAGCACATCGCTGTGTCCTCCATTAGCCTCAAACGATGCTATTTTTAAGATGATTTTATCTCACAGCTACAGTACTGTATTTCTTCATGTCCTTCTGTGCCAGATCATCATATTGTCCCCCTTCTGGAGACTTTTGTCTGTTTGAATAAAACCAATTTTAAAATGAGCAGCACATGGCCTCGCACCTTCAGGGTGCAGGTTCAATTCCTGCCTCGGGGGATGTTTGCATGTTCCCCTTGTGCTCAGTGGGTTTCCTCCATGTACAGTACTTTAGTAGGTTTTCATCCCACAGTCTAAAGACATGCAGATCAGCCTTCCCAAATTGCCGCTTGTGAATGAGTGCGTGAATGTTGACCGGAGGTCCCACCACAGTCACACCAATGGAAATAAATACAACGGTCACCATGGACTCTAGTTGGACTACAGAGGCTCCTAGTCGAATGAATGGATGGATGGATGGATGGAATGGCGCCTTTATGTTTGAATTTCACAGACCAGAATCCCTAAGATCACCTGAATTTCAAGAAGTGCACAGAAGTGAGACGTTCCTGCAGCCACTCGGGTTTGTACTCTGAGACACGGCATGAACACTGGCCTTGCCTCGACTTCCCCAGGACTGGAGATAGACTCGCACTCACTCATCCATCCATTCATCTCTCTTACACATCAGAGATTAGTAGTGACAGATGGAATCTGGACCGGATGTGGAGTCGCCCAGAGAGTCGTCAAGCATCAAAAATTTGAGACGTACAGTACCCGGGTCCTGTCCAGTACAATACTGTCTGACATGAAAGGTTCAAACATGACACCTTATTAAGAGTATGAATATGACGTTGCAACATAAGTGACTAATTGGTGCATTAGAATTAGCAAAAAAAAAAAAAGACGTATAAAATGAATCATTTCTATTCGGATAAACGTAACAAATAATTTACTTGCAACTGTTAATTTTAACTAAAAACTTATTCATTTGTGTAACTACAATGTTTCATTTGATTAACAATTTGTTCTTGTTAGACTGAAACCTCACACATCTGTACTACATCATACATTTTCATTAAACTTCACTATTTTCTTTTTGTTTAACATGAAAGTTCTTCCCTCTATTGTTGCGTTCAGTAGGAAGTCTCTCTGAAACTACGAGCAGGTTTCTCTCTACACCGCATTCCAAGTGCTCAATGTCACCTGCTATTTTTACATCTTGAAAAAAGACATGCTCACATCCTTCACTGTTCATATGAAGGAGAAAAAGGTGGAAGATAACTTCAGCAGACAGACGCTCATTTTTTACTCTGTGTGCCTGATGTGAGTGTTTAAAAAAAAAAAAAAAAAAAAGAAAAAAAAAAAGCTCAGTGTTCTTTAATAATGCCAAGGAGCATCTGTGAATGAAGTTAAGATGTTGGCTTTTCTCATCACTCGGCCGCTGCCAAGTCGTCGTGCCAACCTGCTCCACCCACCATCGGTCCCACCGTCCCTCCGGCTCGCACCTTGTTTTCTCATTCCTACTCCGTCCGTTAAACCCCACCTTTCATTCTGTCTTTCTCATTTTCGCCAGGATCGACGACTTCTGGACATTTTTCTCAGTAACTCTTGTTTTTTTCTGTCTGTCTATGGCCTTGTTTCCATTTTTTTTTTGTTGTTTTTTTTTCAGACTGCCTCACTTCCTCACTCATCCCACCACGTCTTTTTTCTTCTGCGTCTCTCTTCAACTCTTTTGTTTCCCTTTAATCTGTCTGTAGTCCTTTCCAAACGAATCCGTCTCTTGTTCTTTCTCTCCTTCCCTTCCCTCTCCTCCGCTCATCATTCCTTTGTTCCTTTCAGTCGCTCTCTCATCATATTGGCGTTACTACAAGAGTAATGACCCGCGGGCTTATCAGTAAATGGCTCGCAGCACACGAGACAGAGGGAGAGAGCGCCGTCATGGACTCAAGTCTCGCGTTCGGACAACAAACCACGAAGATGCGCCTGATGCGAGCGACAGACATGACCTCAGAACCGTCCGTGCAGGATATTTGCTTAAGATATTTCTCTGAAAAAAGAGAAGAAGAAGAAGAAGAAAAAAAAAAAACCCCAAGGTGATCTCTTACTCCTGGTCCAAGACAGAATGCTGTCTGGTTTCTATAGCACTGAGTTGTGTGGTTTAATCCTGCAGAGGCTCGCTCTCGACACATTCATCTCCCGCGCCTCTCACCGTGTCGACGGCGGTGACATGTTCTGGGCTGTGGCGCTCCCTGGACAGGCACCAAGCGCGAGCAAACAGTGGCAGTATTGTGAGAAAAAGAGAAAAGAAAAAAAGCAAAGGAAATTGCAGTCCTGCCCCGATGCGAATATCGATCTGTCGGCCTCTCGGTGGCGCTTACCATGAAGAACATGGAGCGCTTACGGCTTTGTTTTGAGGTTTATTTAAGGAGGAACTACAGGCCTCATCTGCCAAATAGGTGCATCTTATATCACATATACTGTAGCGTCAGGGCGTGTTTCAATACTCATTTGTCTAATCTTTAACAATTCAGGAGGAGAAAGTTTTTAAATCATCTCATAAGTTTACGGAGACGCGTGTTTCTGAAAGCTCTTGGCCGAATGACTCATGTTGCTCGCTAATGAGGAAAAGGTTTGGAATGAGTTAGAGAGCACTCGCGAGTCTGAGTCAAGTCGCTGGTTCATGCAGCTCTTCTAAAGTGACATTCCAGCAAGGTTATAACAAAACCAGAGGCCGGACTGCAAAGCACCGCCACTCAGAGGCACGATGAACATTTCAGGAGCTTTAATTCGACAGCTCTTCTCATTCGGTTGGCAGATAATTGTGCTTTTTTTATACTGGAAAAAAAAACAACAACAACAACAACAACAACAACAACAACAAAAACTCCAATAGAATAAGACATTTTCACGCTTGGAATCATCAGGAGACGGTGTCTTAAAGTAGGTCTAATAATTATATACGAGTGCATGGCGGCCTGGTGGCGTAGCGGTTAGCGCGGTCACTTCGCACCTCCTGGGTCCCGGTTCGAATTTCCTGCTTTGGCTCTTCGTGTGCATGGAGTTTGCATGTTCTCCCCGTGCAGTCCAAAGACCTGCAGATCAGCCTGATTGGTGTTCCCAAATTGCCCGTGTGAATGTTGACCCGGAGGTACAGTCCTACCACGGTTGTAGAAATGTGAATAAACACAATGATCACTACTCGCCTCCGCGGCCCCCAGCTGGACTACAGAGCAGCTTAGATGGATGGATGGATGGATGGATATTAGTAAATCATTTTATATAATAAGGACAGACCAGTCTATAAAAATCCCATTATAGAGAGATTATATAGTCCGGTCCTATGGTTTATAACTAACAGGTCACTAAATGAGCAGAATTCGGATTGCTGGTGTAGATGGATCAGAAATCTTGTGTTTGTAAACCTGTGGTGCTGCTGTGTATGGAACAACTTTGAGCTTGAAAACTGAGCTTTCAATTTCTATTTAAACACCATGAACACAAATGTCTTCCCACAGAGAACACACACACACACACACACACACACACACACACACACACACACACACACACACACGAGTCTCCGCTACAAGACGCATTTCAAAATAAACAATAATTCCTAAATTATTAAATTGATAAATTAAATGATGACAAATGTAACGAAATTCTTTTAAAAAAGCAGATGAATGCATGAGGATGAAGGAACGACGATGGATCCTGGATCGACTGCATGTGAAATATCAAAGCTGGCTGTTATAAACCATCATCTAATTCCAGTCGGACAGATTCCAGTCAGTTTTCAACCTTTTTTTTTTTTTTACATTTTCTGTATATAATATAAAACCTATAATACAGAAAATGTGTGACAAAGAAGTGACATGCAACATGGAAGTGACCGATCTCGCTTCCCTAAAAATTTCAACTTGTTAACTTCAGTCATTTTGGAGAGTTGATTTTATTTGTGGCCCAAAAATGACCATTTTTCAGAGTTATACTGTCTCACTTCAAACAATAATCATTTCAAATGCAAATTATTTATATTTCTTCATGAGTGTTGATACTAAAATTGGTGGAAGCTTCTAGAATCATATGACCTGTAAACAACCCGTTTCCCCGTCCCCCCAAAAAAATCTGTAGTGTCCGTAACCATTTTGTATTTCAGAATAACACACTTTTTCAGTTTTGTCTCATTTTATGTGGAACCTAAATTGGACAAGTTTCATCGGAATGACAGTTAAAAGATCAGTGAAAGATTTTAATTTTAAAAAGTTACAGACACTAAAACATATTTAGCAAATGTGTTTCTCTTTATCTGATAAAAATATAAATGCGTGTGTATATTTACAAAAACCAGGAGATAAGAAGCATTATAATGCGTTATAGTAATATAGTATTATTAAAAATGGTGTTATATGATCCTAGCTAAAAAATTCACTTTTTCCCCGAGGTGAGACACTTTAGCACTAATTGGCCTTAAGAATGAATTTGTTTTATTTCCATTTGAATCATATGATCAAGTTCTTGCTTAGATTAAAGCATTCAGGGCAAAAGTAAGGATTCTTCTTCAGGTTGCAACATTGTAACAATTTAGCATTTTAGAATAATACACTATTTCAGGTTTATGTCATTTTCATGTAAAATGTAAACTGAATGTCATCTGAATGTTACGGACACTAAAACATAAAAGGGCACGAAACTGTGTTTAGCAAATGTGTTAAAAATTATAATGTGAGCGCATAATTATATATAAATAAATAAAAAAGACGACGCATGTATCGGAAGATAAGAAGCATTAAGTGTTATGGAGAATGGTGTTATACCATCCTATCTGAAAATTCACTTTTTCGCCTGGATGAGAAGCTCTTTATACCATGTTTGGGCCGTACAGGCAGGAGTTCACCCCGTATGGCACCCCAGGGCGCCACTCGTCCACAGCCTACTACACTCGGCACCGAAAAGCACTTCAGGTTGGTTTCTGTGAGGAGAGCCACCCAGGGAACATCCATGCAGATCTCCACACACACTAACCCCACCTCAGGACCGACACTCAAACCCCGAGGCTGCACCACCTCACCTCTCGACCCGTTATTAAAAGCAGACGCGATCAGCTACTCATAGCTTCAGCATGTCGGGATTCCTCCAGATGACACGCAATGACATCCGTTTAAGAAACACGCGGATCGCAGGCCTCGCCAGTGCGGTCACACGCTGAGTAGAAGTTAATGTGGAAAGATCAGAGAATAATAAGATGATTTGAGCTATTTAAACATCCTCTCATCTTCGTGTTTATCAGCGGCGGTAAACAGACTAATCAGCGCCACAAACACCATGCCAGGACCGCGCGCATTTCTAACAGGCAGGAAATGACAACATAAACTCACTCGTATCGTACGTCCAAGGGCAAGTTCCTGAACTCGGGCAAATGTCGCTTTGATGTGAAAACACCTAGTTATTTTTTGTAGATTTAAGAAATTCCTAAATCAGAAGTGTTGCTTTGAAAGGAATATATATATATATATATTTTTTTTCACATACCTTCAAGTAACTCAATAATTAAGACGTTCACAGAGCGACTTATAAAAGTGCTTTGAACTTCTTTCATCTCTTTTATCTCATCATACATCTGAACAGTTGAGAGTTAAGGGCCCTCAAGGGTGGTTATAGGGTTTGAAACCTTCGGAGACCTTCTGAACCATGAACAAACCAGGACAATGGACACCTGATCAGGAGCTCGAGGGTTAACACCACATTCCCCCTTCGCTGCTCCTGTTGTGCCCTCGATCAGGGCCCTTAACCCTCAGATGCGATAAGATATGGCTGTCTGTAGAGTATAGGAACAACTGCCAAAATATAGGGGCATGAATGTAAATGTAAGTACATAAACAGAACTATTTTTGGCTCCAACATTGGAAAGTTTGATAAGATTGATAAGAATTTAAATCTGTGCTATTTTTACCATCTGTTAAGCTTTACACATGCACTCGGAGTAAACAGGATGAAGGGAAACATGTCAAATGGATTTCCGTTCCAAGATAACACAGATAACGCCGCCTATCACACGAATGTGTGTGTGTGTGTGTGTGTATGTGTGTGAGTGTGTGTGTGTTGTGTGTGAGTGCGCGCTCTAAGGCCCTCCTGCAGCCATCTCCACTGAGAATCTGGGGCACGCGAGGTCAACATCGCAGACATGTTGATGGTATTGGTGCAGTAATACGGCCATATCGCAGCCATCAGTACGTGCAGACTTCAAACAGCAGCCTAATGCTACCAGAGGAGGGCAGCTCGTGACTCAGCCAGATATCTGTACACGCTCACGTCTGAGAACATGAGAAAAAGACAGAGAGGGGCAGAGAGTCATGTTGAAAGCATTTCCCCGATGTGTTATCGCTTAAAACCCTTTCAGACTGTACGCAGGTAACGCTCGATCTCTGGCACATCGCGGGCCTGACGCGGCGCCAGGTCCACTCGGGCCCGGTGCAGCTGAGCCGTGGAGAAACCTTGAAGTGATTAGAAGTAAACAACTTTATAATCACGGCCTTCTAATTAGTAATCTTCTCCTCGGCCAAATGGAAACTCTTTGTGTCTGTGGTAATCCAGTGCGAGTGCGTCTCATCATCTCTTTTGTTTTGTTTTGTTTCGTTTTTTTGTTTTAATCCAGACGACACGACAGTACGACACGGTGCTAGTGCGAGCAAAACTAAATCCAGAACTCGGTGTACCCTGGGCGAGTACCTGTGTCTGGTTCCCATCACGTAATGGTACCCGAGACAGTAGGAGGTTGTGAGGTGGTTACATCATTTCCCATGTGGTGCTTGTGTTAAACGCAAAAACAACAAGGGTCATTATAGACGAGCTTCAGGGTATGATTTAGCTTTTACTCACAATTCCAGCAGGTCAAATTAAATCTTCCTCGCGGAGGTGGGAAAAGGAGTTTGCTTTAGCGGTTAATTGTAGCTTATTTAGCCTCGGTCTTGGTACCTAGACCAGCTTACCCAGTCAGTCAAAATAGAGTCCAGAGTCCCCAAGAGGTCTATGATTTTGGGTTTGTTTTGGAAATCACCATTGTTAACTCACCTAACGTCCATCTATCCATCCATCTAGGAACCTCTGTAGTCCAACTAGAGACCATGGTGCAGAGCTGCGGTAGGACCTCCAGGCAACTTTCACACACTAAGGGCAATTTGGGATTTTTTTGCCTAATCTGCATGTCTTTGGACTGTGGGAGGAAACCGGGGAACCCAGAGGAAACCTACCAAGCATGGGGCGAACATGCAAACTCCAGGCACACAGACCTGATGAGGGAATCAAACCCAGGACCTAGAGGTGGATGGCATCTAGAGGCACCATCGTTTAAGTTATTATATTAATTATTTGGATGGTGCATAGAAAGGATACGAAGCTCAGATCAATGACTCAACAAGTCAGTTTAAACACATCGTAAACTCCAACCTAGAGTGTTAGGGGTCATAAAAGCTAAAATTATTTATTTAAGTATTATTTATTTTACAAAGAAGCCAAAATATGTTGAAGAACTACTTTCCCCGTACAGATATGTTTAAGCTTTTCCCTGCTGTGCAGTTCAAACTTCAGCTTCTGGTCCCCTTCAGACATGTAGGAATGTCCTGTCATGTAGTAGGAACGTTACTCCTGTATATAAAGCAGTACAGTGTGTTATGTTTTCAAACTGTTGGGAAAGATCATCGGTCAGTGGAAACCTTTGGATACCAGCTTTCTTAGACAAACTTCCTGGATTACTGTAAAGGTTCCTGCGGTATAAATGCACCCTGATTTCCCTGAATTCCTGATCACGTGCCTGAAAAGGTCGCAGTGGGAAAAAAAAAAAAAAAGTTCCTGAAAACATTTGTGCAGCATGAGTGTACTCAAGTCGTAGGTCCCTATGACAGATGGCAGCAGTGGAAACACACCTAAGGTCCCTGAGCTCTGGAAATCGTTGCCTGGGTTTCAATGAAGGAAATGTGAGCGAGGCTCCAGAGTTATTCCTGGTTCCAGAAAAAAGTTCAGAATTTTGCAGAAGTTCCTAAAAAAGGTTTCAGGTACGGAAACGACCCAAGTTTGTGATTTTTTTTTTGTTTGTTTTTGAACTATTAAGACACCAATGTGGTGTCCAGATTCCTGAAAAAATGTCTCAGCACTGGCGATGTATGTGGATTTACACAAAGGTGAACAAGTCCTTGCAGTGAAAGCGTGAACAAAAACCATGGAAATACCCCAAAGGTTCCTGATAGGTTCCTGATCGGCCTCTGACCGAGCATTGCGGTAAAAGTTCCTGACATTGGGTGTGACATTGATATTGATATATACCACAAAAAAAAAGTATATAACATTTGATCTTGCATTGGATAAACACCTAAAGTCCCTTACACATTTTCCTGGATTTCCGAGGAGGTTCCTGTTCTACTCCTGCAGTAGCGATGGCCGCACTTCATCCTTTACGTTTGGCCTGGAGATGGCTGGCGTGTTGCTCTGAGACTCAGACGAGCTCACCTGCTCTGGCCCGAGCTCTCGTGCTTGGCTGCTCGGTCTGCTGGCCCTCACCGAAGAGCTGCGATCTACCAGAAGAGACTTTTAAAGTGTTTTCTCTTTTATGTCAGAGTGAAATTAGACTCTGGTATTCAATAAGTGACTGGCACGTATGAGTCTCAGAGGCCTTGTCAGACATTACTGTTTTTATTTAACATATTTCTGCCTCCAGTCTCTGCTTAATGTCGACTGACCTTGGGAAAAAAAGAAAAAGAGAACCTCTTTTCATGTTCGAAAAAACACGTGACAATCTCGGTTAAAAAAAAAAACAACTTAGAGGACGATGAGAGCCGGAGAAATGAGAGAACCCTGCTGGAAACTAGACTGATATTGCACTGCAGGATATGACGTGGATGGCTCTCCTTTCTGTTTTCTTTTCTCCCAATTCTCATCGCAGCTCATAAAGCCGGCATTTATTTCCCTATTTCACTTTTCAGGCAAGAAAGGGAATTCCTAATAACGGAAAAACCATGCGAATTTCAAATGAGGCAAAAATCGCAAGACAATAAGAGTAATTGCACCGATCCTGGCCATCTCGTTTCATTTCAAACGAATCGCGCTCGTTAAGCGCTAACGGCGCGCTATAAATAGTACGCTTTTTTTATCGAGGAAAAATCGCTCACTGCTGTTGGCTCAGACGGACGTCCCATCGATATTTCGGGCCACTGAATAATGATGGATGGACGCAGGCATTATGATTCATTTACACATGACAGGTGGCGAATGGCAGCGCTTAAATCTTAGACTCCCCAAGAAGCCGTTTTTACACCAGGGGTCGGTTTCAGCTACTAAATTTCCTTTTGAGAAAATCACGCCGAGTCCTCTTACACATCTGTCTTCCATCTGAAGCATTTCATTCTTCCTCAAGCATGATGGTATTTATAATGACGTCCACCTTATTAATGTGCACATTCGTGGAAATTCGAACACACGAGCGTAACGTGTTCTGGTGCCTCGTAAAAGCCGCGAGCAAACACCAGATCTCCGGCAGGATCCGCCGGCGTTTATATAAAGCGTTTTCCCCGTGACCGATGCACTAATTCACACTCTCACTCGCGGAGTTACGGCGGCGAGGCCGGGCACACAGGACGTCCTGAACTCGACCACGCGTGAAAGAGAAACACAGAGCAGGATTCCAGCTATTTAACATCCCATTTAGGCATCGTTTAAGAGAAAGTGCCTGGCGCGCGCCCTGGAACTCTCCCGCTCCTTGTTTTCAGTGACTGTCCCACCAGGGCCGTCTTCTGCTTTGATTTGATTTTTTATTTTACTTCTCCCTCTCATACAGTGAACTATACTGTATGTCTCCTCCATATGGTGCGGTGGAGATGAGCACAGACATTTTACAGGTTTAAACAGGAAAGTCTTCTTCGAGGGTTCTTCGACTAGATCGCTCCAAATCCTTGCGATCGGTGCCTTGCTGCATAACCTGGCTGTGCTCGGCCTACCTGTAGCATCACTACCTCCAGGATTTCTTCTTTCTGTACTCCAGGATTTCTTCTTTCATGTTTTCCTTCTCACCGGCCCTGAAGCAGCAAACCATCCATATAATATTACACTGTCATGATCAGCTGTCTGATGTCCCTTCCCACTTCCACCTTTCACTCCACAGTCCATAGAACATTCTCCTAAAAGTTTTAAGGGTCACGAAGATGTGTTGTGGCAAAACTCATATAAGTGTTTTCCCCTTCTCCCCTTGCCTCTATCATGTGGATGCCATTCCTACCCGTGGTCTTCCTAATAGCAGAGTCATAACTGGTGACTTCCTGTGTCAGTCCCCTCACTGCTCTTGGACTACTTTTGGACGGTTGGACACCTCTGGTTTCTGAGGTTCAGTGCTGTTCTACAGTAGGTCTTTCCCATTTGTACAGATTCACCGTGGAAATGAATATATCTGTACATACTGTAGCTTTGTAACTCAAAGGATGATGTACTTTAATTACTGCTCCGTACCGCCGTCCTGTAGGTGGCAGAAAATGAAACCAAAAAAATGCAGTGGTGCAGTGGTACCTTGGCATACGAACGCCCCCCAACCGTAAGAATGAACAACTTTTGCAAGAAATTTGCCTCAGCATACGAAGCATTTTGAGCATCTGAGCAACTGAACCGAGCCAAACAGGACGCCGGCTAAGTTGCGCGTACATCCGGGAGTCGTTCAAAGCTTGTTTGCGTCAGTGAGAAGTGAGTTTACATATTTTTTGTGTGTATTTTTTTTTCCCTCCCATTTTGTGTAAGATTTAGTGAAGACGCAGCACCACAGGGCCTGGGTCAAGGACGGCAGCAAGAAGGAAAGTGAGCCGCTTTCAGTTTGGTTTTTAAAGCAGCCGGTGCGGAGAGGAATCATAAACGAAGGTTAAGTGAGGTTTATTTAATCTTTTACTTCATTTAAATGTTCGGATTGCTTTTATATGCAAAATATGATTATAGTGTTGGAAATTGATAATATTGGTAATATTTTGGGTGGCTGGAACAGATTATCTGCATTTACATTATTTCCTATGGGACAATACGTCTCACAATACGAATTTTTCATTTTAAGAACTCACAGATTAAATCCGAATGCCGAGGTACCGCTGTACTGTACATAGCTTTATAACTCTTCCAAGGCCGATGTACTTTAATTCCTGCTCCATGTCCTACAAGTAGGTTTTACACAATTACCGTTTTTAAGTTAACCGCAATAAGTGTAAAAGTGCGACTCGAATCTGAATCGAAAGCTGACGTCCCAGATTCAGTGACTCGTATCGCAGATCCAGTTTAATCGCACACAGTATAACACTGCAAACAGAGACGCAGACTCTACTGTCACACCGAGTTTCAGCTACGCATTAGCACTCGTGCTAGCCGGCTAAAGCTAAAAGCAAGCGCAGCTCACAGACAGAGACGGCGGAGGCTGTAAAAAGCCACAAGTGAAATCTCAGCCTCCTGCTGTAATCGTCTGAATGCCTGCAGTATGAAAATCCTCTGGAATGCAGCAGGAGGAGGAGGAGAGAGAGAGAGAGAGAGATTTCATGGAAATGATGCAAGTCCCTGAAGCTCAAGACATCTCCTGTTCTCCTCATCACACCGGAATCACTACACAGTAAATTTAATGAACATTTCTATCAGTCTATCAGCTTTTATTTTATCCTTATCGCCCTTTTTAAAAAAAATTCCAGGCTGATTTCTAATCTGGCCATGTGGATCGAGCAGGTGTCTTGCCAGCTCTCGTTGAGTAAATATTTTCCCATCGTGCCGTGTTCACGTGTTCGGCATTAAAACAAACTATTAACGTTATCTAGAATGTCACGGAGCGCTCTCGGCCATCATTTTAATAGCGTTATGCTAAGCGCTTCGGGATGTTCCAAAGATGATCGGCGTTCCGTCCTCCGTCTCGAGCAGCTTTATAACCTCCCTGAGCAGACAGATCGTCAGCGCACACTGTGGTTCGCTCTCCATATCTCCAGCAGAATTTCAAATTCTTCTCGACCCCGAGATAACGCGAAACACATTTTATTATAAAAGACGACAAACCGAACCTGAGTGGCGGGATCTCGCTCACGTTATTATCAGTTATGAGCTGTTTCTGAACACAGACGCTGTGTTCTGGTGTGGAGGACAACAACCTGTCTTAAAGAGAGGAAACACACACGCACACAAAATACTAACAGACCACGATCTAGCATGAACACACACACACACATACATACGATAATGAAATATAAACATTATATGAGCAGTCGAAAAAGCTGCAAGATCTCAAGACTCATAACCATGAACTCTACCCTTTACCCATAATGCAGTTTTACTACTTGCTGTACTACGTGGTGAAGGAGGATTTAGCTCAACCTAAAGCGAGCGATGCAGCGGAGCTTTAATCTCTCTCTGTCTACACACACACACATCTTCATCTGTACACCCTACTTACACTTTCACGGTAATACCCCAATCTTCATCATCATCATCATCATCGTCGTGCTCATTACTCGAATATATCACGAACTAGCTGGAGAAACTCAGCATCAATTAGCTGCACTGCATTCTGGAACGTTCTCGCGAGGTCTTCACTGGATTTCTCATTATTATGAACGAAGTACACATTCGCTTTAACTAAACAGGAGGTCCTGTTGAATAAATCTATTTCATGTGATTTAGTGAAACCGAGTTTTCCTCTAACATCTTGGGGGGATATTAAAGTGCAGAGGAGTTTTCTATCCGGCTGTAACATCACACTAGTGTAGAGTCTGGACGAGGATTATTCATGTTTACACTGAACAAGTCAGATACTTTACATGTTGCTAAACTGGAAGCTCTGGGTTTCTCTAAAGCTCAGGAGCAAAATAACAAATGCAAGCTTCAATCACACACTAAAGCAGTGGTGTCCAATCCTCACCAGAAAGGGCCTGTGTGTGTGTGAGTGTGTGTGTATGTGTGTGTGTGTGTGTGTGTGTGTGTGTGTGTGTGTGTGTGTATGTGTGTGTATGTGTGTGTATGTGTGTGTGTGTGTGTGTGTGTGTGTGTGTGTGTGTGTGCAGGCTTTCATTCCAACCAAGCAAGAACTACACCTGATCGTCCACTGAAGGCCAAGAACAACTAATTAAACAGGTGGAACCAGGTGTGGCTTCTGCAAGGTTGGAATGAAAGCCTGCTCACACACACACACACACACACACACACACA
>JAAGKR010007496.1:4857-30860 GCA_011419295.1 Clarias macrocephalus | reverse complement strand
TTTTCTCTGATTTGGTCAACAGTAAACATCTGACTGCATTTATTCCAGTTGCTACAACAGACATTTAAAATATTCACCAAATGAAATGAACTCAGGGCTACCTCACCCACCAGCCAAACCACCTACGGTATACCTCTCACATTTCATTCCGGAATTACAAAGGCCCTTCTGTCATTAAACTACAGTATACTGTCATTAGGGTCGTAGGGTAGGGTGCCCTCACTGAGGGCAATAAAAGTATTTGCACACTGGGCAAAGAAAATTACAATATTTCCATTAAGTTTAATCATAAATAAAACAACTACTACTTATATTCATAGGGGAATATAGGGAGCCAACACAGGAGCCATGGAACAAAGAGAGTGTATACTGCATACACGTTTATTGCCAAAGCTCAGAATCAAGACTGTAAATCTCTCTCTCTTGTGCATGCGCGTGTGCATGCAGAAGTGAGGATTTTGTAGTCCTGTTTGTTAGCCATTGAGTATTTATGCGAATATTACTGAATTACGCAAAGAGAGTGTATACTGCATACACGTTTATTGCCAAAGCTCAGAATCAAGACTGTAAATCTGCTCAGGCCTCAACACACCTTTGTAGCGATTTGAATTCAAAGTAAAAGCATTAATTGCTGACTCATTAGAAAGAATCTCAGGCTTGTGAGAGTTGGCAGCTTTGAAAGTTTTATGCTTGCTGTGTTTTATATATAAATGTTTTATGTATCAATTTTGTTCATATTAGTGCTGGGTGAGGTGTTTATTTCAATAGTGCTGTAGTGTTCATCACAGACCACTTTCCAAGAATATACTGTACAATTACCAAATCTGAATTTCTCAAATTTCTTATGTTGACTCACAAAAGGTGGATCAAACACTTGATGATTGCATCATATGAGGGATGAGGGAACTGTCATGAAAGCAATAGTAAACAAAAAGAAGTTTTAATTGATCATCTAACCCAACTTTAAAATAATTATGCACAGAATGCATTGTCACTATTTTGCAATGATCATTGATAAGACATTCTTAAATTAAATGAAATAAATAAATAAATAAATAAATAAATAAATAAACGATTTAAAAAGCCCGGGTGTAGTTTCTTCAAATGAAGAAACCAAAAAGCAGAAATAAAACTGTTTGAAAAATTTCCATATATTAAACAATATTTAAGAAAAGATTAACAGGAATTAACTATAATGTTGTCCCCATGTTCCACAGTATATGGACCTGGCTGTATCACAACAAAGAACTCTTTTACACAGAGCATATTGCATCATTTTGCTGCTCCTGCTGTGCACAATCAATCAAATGAATCAAATTATCAAATTAAAATGTTAAAATGTTATAAAAAAAAAACAAATAAAAGATTATAATTATTTTTGTATTAATAGTAGAGTGCTGGTCCCAAAATAGGAGGGTTGGTCAGAATGGGGATCCGGCATAACAAGCTTGTGTGCGGATCAGAAGGAGAAGCCGAAAGACCACTAATTAGACTACTAATCAACTTATCCATTCATCAGTGCCATTCTATCTCCTTTCTGAAAGCAAACCTTTCTTCAGCATAATGCAACCAAGTCTATTAGTAAACTCATGTTTATTTTACTTATTTTGCAAAAGGGTAACTATTTGTCACTCATAATCTATACCAATACTTCAGTACAGGACCATGGAAAGCCTGGAGTTTACCATATAGGTCTCGGGACACGAGGTGGGGTACTGAACAGCCTGTCCATTGCAGGGCACACGCACACACACTCATCCACTTATTCATACACTACAAGAAATTTGGAAATTCCAGTTAGCCTGCCCTTTCTCTTTGGACTGTGGAAGGAAACCAGAAACAAACATGGGGAGAAAATGCAAGATCCACAAAGACAGACCCGAGGCACAAATCAAACCCTCAACCCTGGAGGTGTGAGGCTACAGTGCTTGCCAATGGAAAAATATGGCAGGTCCAATACTAAACATATATATTTAATTTCATTCTATTCATGATGCTTAGATGAGCTTCCTTATGGAATAAGTGTGTGGGCAATAACCTCAGTTAATTCATCACCAATCAGTAAAAGGAACTAAAACAAACAAAAAAAGAAATTGTATCACCAGTAATGAAGTTACTGTTCAGCAGACCTTGAAAATATGCAAAATATTTTTGGTTCACTGCCACCATTTGAAAACTCAACAGCCTCCTCATTTAGTGAACCAAGAGCAATAAAATCATTTCATCACAATAAAACCTTTGAAGGACCGTTTTCACTGTATATGACCTTGCTGGTGGTAATGCTTGTGGTAATGAGATTTACCAGCTGTTGAGAAGCGGAAAACAGAATGATTCAGAACAGAATTAATTGTGAGTTGTAGGAAACTGAGTCTTCATTTATATTTTAAACATGGGGAAAGTTCATTTTATTTTTCCACATGACTTAGATGGTCATGAACTTGGACTCTACCATTCATGTTCTTTATTTGTTATAACGGTGGCACGGTGGCTTAGTGGTTAGCACTGTCACGTTGCACCTCCCGGTCCCAGGTTTGATTCCCATGTCGGGTGTGTGTGCATTGAGTTTGCATGTTCTCCACATGTCCACCCACAGTCCAAACACATGCAGATTGAAACTGGTGTTCCAATTCTGTGTGTGTAAATGTTGGCCAGAGGCTCTATCACGGTTGTACAAATGGGAACAAATTATATATGATAATTATATATATAAACCTTAATTACATTTCTAGGGGGTTGAAAATTTCTATTTCAAAAGAGAATTTGTGGTACAAATTGGAAGCACAGTAAGCATACTTTCAAATGTATATCATGCCTTTTGTACATCTTTAATGTCTTCATTGTAATCATTTCTTACAATATATCATTAGAGAAGGAGTATATGTTTCAGTTAGGGTTAAATAACTTGCTGCCACCTCCCTGCTTTAAAAGAGGAACAGAAAAAGGAACAGAGAGAGATCACAGTATTAATAGCAGACTTTTCTATGTACGTAACTCTGTACTTCACTGTTGTGGGAAACAGAAAGATGTATATATAAACCTTATTGAATTTCCTAGGGGGTTGCTAAAGAATATTTGAAGTAAACCTACTTTCATATCTATATTATGCATTCCGTACATACAGTTATCATTTCTTACAAAATATTATTAGAGAAGAAGTGTATATAATATGGATGAATAAGTATATTTGTACATATAATAAGTACAATCTTACCTATTTGTATATAGTCCATGGCTACACTGGTGTTTAATCCCAATCCCTGGAGTTCTCTTCACACTGGTCATATGGAAATGCTCTTATTTTAACTATTAATTAGAGTCATGAGTTCTACTATTGTTTTTTTTGTTTGTTTGTTTGTTTTGATTTCATGTTTAAACTTTTATATGATCTCTCTTCAGGATCATTCAACGTTTTTTCCTGACCACATTTCTTTCTCAAAGCTAGAAGTTCACCACTATCGTTCCAGTTTTTATTAATGCATTGGACAGTTCTTAACCCAATTACAACAATGTCAGCAGTCTCCTTAGTTGTTTTCTTTGCTTGATGGAGACCGGTAATTGGACCCTTCTGTAACAGGTTAACATCTTTGACATGACCAAAGGATATGTCTTCTGACATTGTTTAAGAAATGAGAAGCTACTTACTGCAACGGTTAGGGTTAAATAACAGCTGAAACATATTAAGCACTACAGGAATTTTCTAATGCAAGGCTATGTATAGTTAAATCCAGGTGATAAGTGATCCAGCTTGCCCAGGCAGTATATAATAAGCGTAATGTTTCTTATTTAATTCGTCCACATAAATTCTGTCAAATACTGTTTTGAAACAAACTTGCAGAAAACAAATAAAATACCTCTGTACAGTAGAGGAGTGCTTAAAAATAGCAAAAAGACAAAATAGACACGTAGAATAGTTTTAAGAGAAAGGATTTATTTTATTAGGAATGTTTAGGTTTTTTTTTTTTTTTTAGTCTTTAAGTTGTGTCAAACTTTTTGTGACCTCATGGACCATAGCATGCCAGGCCTTCCTAGATGCTGACCATGGGGTGTCCAGAGGACTGTCTGTGAGAAATTTGGAGTGTTTACCTTAGGAGTTGTTAATAAACACAAAACTGAATTAAATTAATTAAGCAAAAAGGATAGGGCCATTTTCTTTTACATTTTCAAAATAGTTTCCTAAAGTAGAACAGAACAGCTGAGCTTTGTGTCTTAAAATAAAAACCAACTATTGTTGTTGTTGTTGTTACTTAATTATCTAATTTCAAAGGTGTTATTTCATGGTTGTGAAATCTCCAGTAATTTTCTAAAATGTAGAAAATAAATCATTAAATGAAAAACATTGAATTAGAAGGTGTGTCCAAACTTTTTACTGGTATTTTATACAAACAACTTATAGTTAGTTACAGTGGTGTGCAACACATTTAAATTGGTTAAAAATATAGGTTTTTGCAACTTCAAACTTTCCATTAGACTTTCTGTACATGCCTCAGTGACAGTGTGTGCATGTTCCAGGAAAATGTCTTATTATAGTGTTCAATTTCTAGTCTCTCTTTCTCTCTCTCTCTCTCTCTCTCTCTCTGTGTGTGTGTGTGTGTGTGTGTGTGTGTGTGTGTGTGTGTGTGTGTGTGTGTGTGTGTGTGTGTTTGTGTGTGTGTGTGCGAGTGTCTGACTGTCTGTGGCTGCATGCAATCACTTCTTTAAAAAAGTACTGCTTAACAAATCAAGTTATTCTTATTGGTGCTATCACCAATGGAATGCAAAAATGTATAATAAATAATTATCATATAATAAAAATGGTGATGATGATGATGGCATAGTGGTTTTCACTGGCACAGTGGCTTTTCACAGTGGCCTTGCATCTCCAGTGTCAAGGATTGAATTCCTGCCTCTAAATGATCTCACCTTATCATTCAGTCAATCAGTTTGTTTCTATTCTATCCTCAGCCTTGCCTTTCTACAATTCAGCAGACAACATGGCACGATTGATACACAATTAAAATGGAAAGTCTATGTGGCACAATTAATACATAATAAAAATGTGACTATTTATTACATCTCCCACAGTCCAAAGACATGCAGATTACGCTTTCACAAATTGTTTGTAATGTGTGTATGAGAGTGAGTGTATGTGTACATGTGTGTCCTGTGTTGAACTAGCACCCTATCCTGGGTGTACCCCTGCCCAAAGTCTTATGTGATAGGCTCAGAGCTTCCTGTGACACTGTACACTGTAATAATAATAATAATAATAATAATAATAATAATAATAATAATAACGATAATAATACAAATAAACCTTGGTTGCAAGCATAATTCAAACTGGAAAGATGTTTGTAATCCAATGCACTCATATATCAAAGCAAATTTTCTCATAAGAATGAATGGAAACTATAAAGATTTGTTTCACAACCCAAAAATATTCATATAGAAATTATTAATACAAAATATGAAGTAAAAATCAAACAAATTAACCAGCATTTAACCCTTGAAAAGAATTGTACCTGGTGTGAGTGAGACCAGGAGAGAGGAGGAGGAGGGAGTGTGGGGGGTTATTGTGTAGGATGACACATAGGAACCTCTCTAATGACACTTGCTTTTGCCTCCTTTTGAAGATTTTGACATTGCATTGTAATTAAATAGATTCATCTCCCGCACTGCTACAGTCTTTTTAACCTTTTTCTTCACAGGGACAATTGTTGTAGTATAGTTATTAAAGAACAATCACACACTAACAGAAACCCGGACAGAAAATAAAACATGCTTTACATGCTTTACATACATACAGCTGATGTCCTGGGATTTTTTGTACACCTCAAACTGGGATAATTAATCAGAAGAATGATTGATAATGTTTCTTCAATGAGATACCATAATTTTTCCAAGTGTCTGGATGAAGATAGAAGCAATCAGTCTCACAAGTGGACTAAGGCAACTCTGTGGACTATATATTCTTGTAGCACAACTGGTTTAAACAGCAATAATTAAATTAACAACATAAACTTTAGGCATTGTAACAGTTATCATTTATTTCTTGTTCCCTTTAAACTGCCTGACTTTGTTTTTAAACACTCCCTTACCTGTATGACCTTAATAAGCCCTAAATGTTTTCAAACCTATTTTTATAAACCATGAATTTACTATTGATTAGCAATTATAACGGCCTAAAAGAATATTAAATTTCATTCATGACAGGCACTGGAATTTATCCAGAATGGTGTCTGAGTGAAAGTTCTTGGGATGACGGGCAAATGAGGAATTGGAAACAGGCTTGGTGAATCTAGTCTAATCTATTTTTTTCTTCTACATACAGACACATTTCCCTCTCTGACAACACAAAAAAACACACATATAAATAAGCTTTCATACCAAATCACAGGTTGAAACCATTACTTGTTACCTGTTGGCTTCACCTGCCTCTCTCTGTGTGCAGATGTTGCTCAACCATGCCCTCACAGCAACCATGTGAAAAAGTACAATTTACTAATCAGTAGTTCTGGAGGCAAAAATGTTTTGGGAAAGATGGAAAGAGCATGGAAGAATAAACATCATATATGTTTGTTTTTTTATTATATAAAAACACAGGGATGGTAGCCTGTATTTCTATCATGAGATATTCCCATACACTCTGAGGTCAGCCGTATTGGTGCAAGCATCAGCATAACTCAGTATTGCTGAAAAGATTGTCTGATAAATTGATATAAATTTGGCCAAGGGAGCCAATGTATTATTGAACACAATATCTATTTTGTGCTATTACAATAATCACTTTGAACCCACCTTTTATTTAACAAATTTATGATTTTGCTTAGAAGTTAGCAGAATTCAGTCTTTAATTAATTAATAGAACTAATAAGTAGTATCAGCTGCATATGATGGCATTGCACTTGCAGCATGTTACACACATAACAATAGGGAACAAAACAGCATAGAGGGCTCAGAATAGAATCAATAAACACAGGACATTATATTAATCTGCCCTTAGTGCAAAATGATGAGAGAAGGTCTAGGCTAAAAACCTATTTATTTAACCAAGCATTTTGTAAGTAGATTTGCCTTAGGTAAAGGAGCAGATCTGGGGGACTCATGGACGTAGAATATAATGGTGAACTGGTATGTTTAGATGCTGTCTTCCCCACTCTCATTGTTCACTCAAGTGAGGTGAGGTGATTGGTTGCTTTACATCTCAGGGAGCCCTCATGTCTCTGTTTCCTTCTGGCTCTCCCTTTTAGTTATGCTGTTATAGTTAGTCCTGCCTTGCACTCTACACTAAATATACATTCACCTTATACATGTGACCATACCTAACTATTATCTCTCCTCTTTTGCTCTCCCCTCTTCTGTTCTCTCTCTTCCCTCTCTCTTCCCTCTCTCTGTCGAGCTACACATGTCATTCCTGAGCTGCCATTGATCCAGACTCCTTCTGCCCTCTGGACCGGCCTGACTCATCCTGGTGACCCACTTCTGGTTGGAGATCTCATCACATGGATGTCCCATGTGTCTCTTTGGGATGCGTCCGATGTCTGGGGACGGTTTCACTCTACTAGGAAGACGGTTCTGGCCTCGCATGATGTTGACCGCCATTTCTCTGCAGACTTGGCTACAGTCACTCAATAGTTCAGGACTGGAATTTCCTACAAGTCTACCTGAGCCTCCAATAACTACCTGGATTCCATATTAACATCAATTAACAACTATTATACTGAACTGCCTGCCACCCAACACACAGTATGAATGCAGATCAATTCCTGCTTTCTGTTTCACCCAAATGAGGATGGGTTCCCTGTTGAGTCTGGTTCCTCTCAAGGTTTCTTCCTACTGCCACCTCGGGGGGTTTTTCCTTGCCACTGTCGCCCTCGGCTTGCTCATCAGGGACTATCTGACCATTTTTTGATTCATACACATTCACATTTCATTGCGACGATGACAATTGTGAAAAGTGCTATACAAATAAAATTTAATTGAATTGAATAGAAAGTGATATTTGGTAACTAGCTCATGGTAATGAGCTGAACAGCAGACAGATGTTCTCACCGACATCTTCAACATCTCTCTAAGTAGCTTAGAAGTGCTTCAAATCCACCACCATCGTCCCCTATGGCGAAGAAGTCTTCTGTGTTCTGTCTCAATGACTACAGTCCTGTTGCACTCATACCGATCATCATGAAGTGCTTCAAGCAACTCGTTATGAGACACATAAAGACCCTGCTGCCCCCCACACTGGACCCCCTGTACTGTGTATCGTCCTAACCGTTCAACTGACAACGCCATCTCTACCACATTCCATCTTGCCCTCACACGTTTGGGCAGTAAGGACGTTTGAATGCTGTACATAGATTTCAGCTCAGCATTCAACACTATCAACCCCCAACATTGGATCAGGAAGCTGAGCCTGTTGGGCCTGAACATCTCCCTCTGTAACTGGTTCCTGGACTTTCTGACCGGAAGGCCTCAGTCAGTATGTTTTAGGAACTGCACCTCCAGCACCACAACACTGAGTACTGGGGCCCCCCAAGGCTGTGTGCCATGTTGTTCACTTATGACTGTTTAACAACACACAGTTCGAATACGGATGTGGCCATTAAGAATGGATGCTTTATCCCACAAAAGGCTGCAATTTGTCCCACATGGCCCATTTAAGAATTTAAATAAATGTGTTATGCTTCAATATAATGTGCAACAATGCACACATGAATTTTATTTTGTTTTACAATAGATCTTTCATGATGAATGTGTGTATACTGTATGTGCTTCATATTATGTTCATAACAATTAAATGAGATACCCTAAATCGTGCTTAAAAATTCATAATAAAACGTTTGTTATATAGTTTTTGTAATGTCTTAACAAGGACAAAACAATGAAAGACATCGCAATGCCTCAGTTTAAATGGTTGTAGGACTTCAGCTCTGGTTCAGAGGTGAATCGAATCTTTAAGGATTCGGGTCAATTTTATCAAAACTGAATTAAAATTTATAATATACACTTTCTTGACTAAACGTCCACCGTTTAGTACAATTCAGTTCAATTCAGTTACCAGTTCTACTTATCACGTGGCCACCGATGATAACAAAATCTAGTATTTAGCAATTATGAGCAAGGTAACTTAGGATCTGGGCAAATGTTAAACTTAAAAATGCATGACCAGGACAACAGTTCTTTATCAAGAAACAGGAATTTATTTGACTATACAGGATTGCGAGTAACATGGTTTACAAGTGTTCCGCAAACCGAGCAAAGATTTTTAATAAGCTTTTAATCGGAAATCGAGCAAGTATTAGTTTACGAGCGCCGAGTATCATGTATCACGCATGCGACTCTTGTGCTGCGGAATTCTTTCAGCGTCTCTTATGTGTGTGCGTGCGCGTAATTTGACACAGACACAAACACACACGCAAACACCCTGACACACGCACAGACGCTCTCTCGCCTTTTCACCCCCTCCCCGGCTTCACAAACACACAGAAACTCTGCTCTGTCGCAGTTCTTTTCAAAGGTAAGGTGCTGGTTCATTTGTTTTTTTTTTGTTTGTTTTTACAGTGATCCCTTTAGTATGCTCACGCCAGTCTCAGACACACACACACACACACACACACACACACACACACACACACACACACAGCGCCTGTGGGATTTATTTGTACTTTTTTTAAAGGTAAAGTGCAGATTAATTTGTTTTATTTTCATTTTATAGATTGTATCAATTATTTTTATGTATTTAATTTTTGGGGCTGTGGAAGGAATAATTTGAGTTTTCATTATTTCTTATGGGAAAATGATGATTTGGTTTACGAGTGTTTTCCGGAACGAATTATGCTCGTAATCCAAGGTTCCACTGTACTAAGATACATGAAACTAAGCTATTAAACACACACACGCGCACACACACATACACACAATGCAGTTCAAAGGTTGAAGGTTAACGTAATTTTCTAGTACTGTTCACTAGACCCGAAAAGTCACAAGAGCAGAGCCTTGGGTTTAATCTTACGGTTTGTTATGACGTGAGCACCAATTTCAGCAAAAGCTTTGTTTGTTTACTTGCGTTGCGCTGCGGTCTTCCTTGGTGATTCGCGTTCGGTGTTAGGGAATCACGGCGTTGCTGATTGGCTGGTGCTCTGGCGCTGGGGGAAGCCCTTCGCTGATGCGATATTTGCTTTTTTACTGACGGCAGAGCTTTGACGCTTCTTCTAGCGGAGTCTTCGTGGCGGATTTCGAAGTAGAGATCAGATGAGCTGTTTGTTTGCCGGTCAGACGCAGGGCGAGAGTCGACGGTGGACGAGCGACGAGAGAGAGCTTGCTTCAGATGTGCAGATGTTCAGTCGTTGGATGACGTTGGAAGACGTAACTATGTGCTCGGACCATGGCGTTTTAACCCTTTGTTGAGTGATTGCTCCAATAAGAGGGGGTTGCGGGATTACCCCCGCCTTACATGTTTCTTCCCCTTTTGCATACATTAGGCCAGGTTATATGGCCATCACGTGGTACTCATCCGGTTGGAAACTTTTAATACCTTTATGAATTAACTTTACACATGCTCTGTTCATGTTACTAGTAATTCATGTACATAAGCATTCTTTGAATAGGATAAGCTTTCTGTAGACACCACACATCCCATATCTCACACATTCATTCATGCCTTTGTCTAGTTAAAAAGACTTTATAAATGCTGGTTACCTGTTCTAAGACAGGTAGAGTAAATAGAGTTACATACAGACATTAAACATAATGGGTAAATATATATAGATATCAGTTTGCCCCATTGGTACGCTTTGTCTCTGCCATGTGTCCCTTTGTTCATGGAAAGGCCTGTTTCTGGAGGTCACCAAGAGTATCAGTGAGCTAGTTTAGGGAGGGTGTTTTCCCCCACTCAGAGGTGTAAAAATGTCTTCCTTGTTTACCAGATGGCCAATTTACATGGTTGGAGTTCGAGGTCTTTGGGCTTTTACAGCTCCCAGGTACAGCAGGCACCCTTCTCCAAGTTTTGTTACGACTCCCGCTTCCTGATAAGAGAGGGACTGTATTGTCTCAGAGGACAGATAAGCTGAGGATCTGGAGTCATGTAGTCTGCTTAAAGGGGCCCCTGGAATACAATAGAGTGATAGCCCATTCTGGGGCCTGTTCATTTCTACATCTCCCCCTTTTGCTCGATGAGGTTCCTGTTGCGAATGTCATCGGGCACTGGAAAAATAAGCAGAAAGAGAGAGAACAGACACACGCAAGACACAAACAACAACTCCATTGCCAGCTGAATCATGGTGCCTAACCTAGTTATTTCGTATTGTCAGGTTCGGATCACTTACTACGATGTAGGGGTGCTTTGTCTAGGATTGGGTTGTTTTAATTTATTGACAACGGGTTCATATTCACTTTTGGTGAAGGGAGTCAACCTAATTTCGGGAGCCGGATTCAAGCTAGGTTAAGGTAGTTCCCTGATGAAGGAGAGAGAGAAAAGAAAAACTCAGAGACAGAAAAATACAAAGAAAGGGGGTCACAGGGACACTGAAAGAGGTTAGGACAGCAAACCCTGTGTCGCATGTATGGAGCAACTCCTCCCTACTAGAGGTTAGACCTAGCAGTGCGGTAGAGGAGGGTATTTAGATGTCATACTAAAGATTAGATATAGGTAGACAAAGTTTTCTAGCACAGTAGTAATTATGTCAGTGTAGTGAAGTAGAAAGGTGGTTGGTCTGTGTCAGTGGGCTCGTTCTTCTCCTGTTTTCTTTCGGTCAGAATTGGAATGTCTCTTTAGTTGGTTTCGATGGACCCATCGAAGGACTGGATTGCCGTAGCGCTGTTCTCCGTGATTTGTTGGGTACGGCAGTCGCTGGCTTTCTGTCTGGCGGCTAGTCAGGCCGAGTCCAGTTTCTCTTTCTTTTCCCACTTCCGATCCTTTTTTTCCTGTTGGAAGAACTCCTTTATTATCATTTCCATCAGTTCTTGAGCGTTCAGTTGGTTGCTTTCTTTGAACCCCCAGCACTGGTTCCCCTGTTTGGGTGGAGTACCAGTGTAGGAATCTCGTTCTCTGTTGGATGAGGGCTTGTTTGACTGTTTGAGTGGCGGCTTGGGATGGTCTTGAGGTTGGGCTTCCTCTAGTGCCAGCCTGTGACTCTGCGTGTTAAAGTCAAGGACTGCGGTTGATTTAGCGTTCTTTTCTGAAGCCGCCCTCTGTTTGCTATAAGCTCTACAAGCCAAATCTCGCAGCTTCTGGACATCCATTGTTCGTGGACACGCAAGGACGCTGAGGTGATGGCTTACTCCTGGATTGAGGTTTCTTAAGAAGATAGTCTTAAAGTTAAAGTCTTCTTCCATGTCCGGTTCGTTGTGGGTCCTGAAGTACGCTCTCCTGAGTTGGCTGTAGTAGGTTTGTGGACGCTCACTGCGACCTTGTCTGGTCTGCAGAGCGGCTACTAGTCCTCGTTCAGACTCAGGGTCAGCAAACTCTTTGATGAGAGCCGTAACATTAGGTCTCAATTCCAGATGGAAATCAATGTCCTGCAGGTATGCCTGGACATCCTGGCTGCCCGGTACATGTGGCCTGAACTGGCTGATGTTCCTGGCGAGTTTATCGAGGTCTTTGAGGTCCCAGCCATTGGATTTTGCCCCGGGGTAGGGTTCTCCAGAGGGAGCTGAAGAAGGTCTCGGTACTGCCCCTTCGCCACTTCGACTGCATGTTGTCCCAGGAATGGGCGACTCGTATCTGCTTGACAGGTTTGAGACAGGTGCCCGTTGAGTTTCCAATGTGTTGTGGAGCAGTTCGTAGGCGTGCTTGAGCTCACACTGTCCGACTCTTCCTTGATATCGTCCAGTTTTTGCTTGAGGCGGCTGATCTTGTTCCTCGCCTTGTCCAGGTGGTTTTCAAGGGCTTTAATTCGGCTGTTTCGGGCTTTGAAGTCAACCTTGGCCTTTTCCAGCAGTTGTTCAGCATACTGCAGTCTGTTGGAGAGTTCAGCACAGTCTATCTTGCTGTGTTCCTTTTCTCGTGTCATGGCCGTTAGGGTTTCTTGTAGCTTGATGATTTCCTCTCTGGTGCCTTGTTCTTCCTCGTCGTGCTCTTTCTTCTGCTCAGAAACCTCGCGCTCTAGTTGTTCTGTGTGTCGTTGTGCTGCTCTAAGCTTCTGCTGGAGGTGAGCAGCTTGCCTGTTGCTTATTTTGAAGGTGGCGATGAGTGTGTGGCTTAAAGACCCAGTGATCTTATCTAGTTCCTTGGGACTGTAGTTCTGGCCTGGATCTTGTTTCATGAGACTCATTAGGTTTTCGTCCAGCTGACTCTGTATCTGGTTTTACAGTGCCTCGGCGGCCTTAGGTAGGAGGCCATCGGTTGCAACACTTAGCCAGGTCTCCAGATTCTCCCAGTAACTGGTGGGGTCTGTCGTGCGAGACATGTTTCGATGGGGACTCTAGAACCACGTCTGACACAGACCTGAAGAGGAAGATAAATGAAACAAAACAAGTAAGGCAGACAGATGTGTAAGTGTGCACTATCAGGGGTGGCTGAGGCTGAATGTGTCTCTGGCGCCCGTGCTCCTCTGGTGGGCCCTTCTACGGTGTGAGGAACTAATAAAGACACACAGATGGCACGGTTAGACAGAGGCAGAACAGAAGAACAAAACACAGAGTAAGGCTAGAGAAGTAATGGCCTGCTTTCACGTTTCCTATAAGAGGAGGTTTCCCCTTTTGTAAGGAAAGGTTGGAGCTAACAGCAAGTTAAAGAAAGACAGGTGCAGACAATTTCAATGACATTGTATTAAGGTTTTCCTTTTGTTTATTTTACATATATATAAAATAATAAAGGAAAAGGAAATTTTGGTAGAGTTGGTGACCATACGCAAAAAAAAACGCTTCTAGTTGTGTGTTCACGTTTTGATGGACACCTGTTAGTCCCCTGGTTAACCTGTTTTGCCTTAACTGGGTAGGATCCCGGCGGAAAAGGGGAAGGTATGGTGAGAGTCAGATGCTTTTGAACTTAAGAATTCACATTTCACAACTGTTAGTTTCTAAAGTTCTTTGCTTTTGTGACTTTCACGGGTACAATCCTAAAATAGCGGTTGTAGTCAGGTTGAGGAAGAAGCTGGAAAGAGAGAAGAAGGAAGTGCAAGGTTAGGATGCTTAATAAGATGGCAACGTGGGATCACTGCGCCTGGGCACTTGGTTGTGGTGTTCTAGCAGGAAATAACTGGTTTAAGTATCCAAAAAGGGGCCTAAGTTCCCTCGGGGTTTCGCTACCCAGATGGCTGATGTGCTTATACCCTAGGCTCAGTGATGAGCTGGGTTGATTCAGTCGGAGCACAACGATAGCGTAGCACAACCATGCAAGGTTTGGGGAAAGTACGTCAACGACTAACTGGACTGATAGTAAATGGACTAAACCTGGGGCTACCCATCAATAGCCACCAGGTGATATGCCCAAGCCTTCGCCCAGCTAGTCTATATTGATTTCTTCTCCGTTACTAACTGGCCTGAGAGTAAATGGACTAAACCTGGGGCTACCCATCAATAGCCACCAGATGATATTCGGTTACTCCCCCAGCCAGCACCAGGTTACGTCAGAACGGGTGACTCACACCGCTGTAACTCAGTGTAAGGACAACCATCACTGCACCAATCAAGCACTTGGGCAGCGCTATCAACTATCAGGCTTAAACAAAGAGGAACCTATGAGTCTTGGACCCAGTTAGTTAAAACCGAGTGGTTGCAGCAAGAAATTTTTATTGAAATGTTACAATTGAAATGATACAGTTATGAATTGTAGCTAATTACAGAGCTTTAATTAGCACTAAAGTTGGTAGCAACAATTGTAATTAGCTTAATTGATCATCAATAAGGATGTAATAAACTCAATGTAAACTACCTCAACAACACAAGGGAATCTGAAGATAATAATGCTAATTCACTATTGAAGTCTGCCATCAAGATCACATGTAATTACAGTTAGATCAGTCCACCAGTCCCTCAGATTAAACTGTGATTAATCATGGAATGAAAGTTTACATCCAAATACCACCACGACACTTATAACTACTAAGGGTAGTTATGGTTAATCGCCAAAGAACTTAAGGGGTATGTATTAGGCGAAAAGAGGGAAAAGAACCCACTAGAGTGAGTTAAAGTTTGAATAAAGAGGGGGTTAAGTCATTTAAACACTTTCGAACAGTGCATTCACAACCGAAAGATGCTATGTGCTAACCGCTAGCCTTCGATGCTACAAGCATGGATGCTACCTGCACATAGGCTACCATGTAAACGCGCTAGCCTTAACTAATTTAGCCTACGCTAGGCTTTGTTTACATTCAATTCAAAATGGCGCTGGCAAGGTGAGTGCGCATGCGCACTGAAAAATTATTCCGGAAAAGGTTGTTTGGATTTCCGGGTCACGGTCGTGGCTATGGTGACATGTACCGCTTAAACGAGCATGCTAGTTCAACACAGTTGTGGGTAATCGGTGAAACATTTAACACTGAACAGCCCGAAGACACTAGTTAGCTCCTTATAGCTGATTGACCTCGACTTCACTCATTAGAGTGAGGCAAACAAATTAGTTCTTGCTATACTTAACACAACAACATTGTTGAGATCTCTGCGGATCCCAGCCCGTTGCTGGACAAGACACACACATACTGTACATAAAACATGCGTAGATTTTAACCACACAATTTCCTTGATCACACTTTACTGGAACGCGCGTGGATGCTCTCTCTGAGCACCACGTCGAATTCACTAGTTTCAGCGAATCAAGAGGTATCGAGACTTTAGTAAGCTCGGTACCGGGACATAGATGAATTTGAAAGTGGAAAACGCACAGACAGATTCACTATGGGAGGCCTCTTTAAAGAGAAAGAGCAAGGAATTTGCTTACTCCTCTCTTGGTGCGCTTTTCTATAGCGACTTGGTCTGTCTCAAAAGACAGTAGTTAACCTTTATAGCTGAGATTGAAAGTGGAACATGCACTTCTCGCTCGCTATGAAGGCCTTATGAGAGAAAAAACTTGCTCTTCTCTCAATGCACTTTTTGTAGCGACTTAAACATTCACTTCTATCGTAGTTTTGGTTTTAACACAACTCACGTCGTATTTCATTCATTCATATGCCAGTGTTATGATAGCCGTATCATATACAGTTAAACAAAACTCTGTTTCTCTGTCTCTAAACTATTTCCACTCAAATAGCAAAGATACAGTAACAATGCCTTGATTTTATGAATTTTTAAGCCAAACAATGCCCGCTTTCATTCTCCACCATTTATGTAGTGGTTCTCTTTCAACAATCGCTCGGTATCTCACTATGGGAAATGCCTCAGGCGTGATAGACTATGGAAGCACCAATCACACCACGTTTACACGCAGAGCAGACCAATCACAGCTAAGATAGTGGCCCACCCCCCACATATAACCAGCTGTGATGTCCTGAAACGGCATTCTTGTTCTCTTCCCGTGAAGACTTTTCCTCAGCACCCTGGCTCCGCTGGCTCAGTTCATAAACGTACCGTCAAGGTTAACGTTGCCAAACGCAGTACAGCCAAGCGAAAACCTGTTGTGGGTTTTATTTTATTTCATTTATTTTCTCTTTCCACTCGTCACTGAGTGTCGCTGAGAAATTTCCACCCTCTTGGTGGAGTTCCAGTGGGGGAAACTCAGAACAGCTATTACTCCCGCTATTTTCTAATCCCAAAGAAAGGAGGGGGGTTGCACCCGATACTGGACCTGCGTGCTCTGAACAGGCACCTAAGAAAGTATTCAGTACAAATTCAGTATGCTCACGGTCAGAGCTCTAACTCGCTCCATCCGAAGGGGGGATTGGTTTTCTGCGGTAGATCTCAAAGATGTGTATTTTCACATAAGCATCTATCCCGCACACAGGAAATATCTCAGGTTCTCCTTTCAGAACGAAGCGTCTGAATCTGTTACTCTTCCATTCGGGCTGAGCCTAGCACCACGAGTGTTCAGCAGGTGCATAGAGGCAGCTCTGTCACCGCTGAGACACAGAGGTCTCAGGATATCAGCTTATCTGGACGATTATCTAGTATGCGCGCAATCAAGGGAGCGCGCGGAGCGGGACACAGGGTTGCTCACGTCCCATCTCACGAATTTGGGGTTCAGAATCAACTATGCCAAGAGCCGGTTGAGTATCTGGGTCTAAGGATAGACTCGGTGACCTATCGCGCTATTCTTTCGGAAAGGAGGATAACTGCGTTTTATCAGTGTCTGAGCCATTTCCTCAGGGGAAACCTGGTGTCATTCAGGTTGTGCCTTCGCCTTCTAGGTATGATGGCCTCGTCGCTGTCAGTAATCTCACTGGGTTTGCTCAAAATGAGAGACTTCCAGCAATGGATAGCGGCAAAACATCTGTGTCCTCGCCGACACCTCGCGCGCAGAGTGAGAGCGGACGCGGAATGTGTGGAGAAGCATGTGCTACGGGAGTGGGCCATATCATTCCCATAGTGAGATACCGAGCGATTGTTGAAAGAGAACGTTAGGTTACTTGCGTAACCCCGGTTCTCTGAAAACAGAGCGAGGTCTCTCACCAAGCTTCCCTTCTCGCATTACACGGGGGAAGAGCGTGCTTAAGAATGCCATTTCAGGGCATCACAGCTGGTTATATGTGGGGGGTGGGCCACTATCTTAGCTGTGATTGGTCTGCTCTGCGTGCAGACGTGGTGTGATTGGTGCTTCCATAGTCTATCACGCCTGAGGCATTTCCCATAGTGAGATACCTCGCTCTGTTTTCAGAGAACCGGGGTTACGCAAGTAACCTAACGTTCAGAGGTGAATTGAATCTTTAAGGATTCGTGTCAATTTTATTAAAACTGAATTAAAATTTATAATATACACTTTCTTGACTCAACATCCACTGTTTAGTACAAATCAGTGTATCTTACCAGTTTTGCTTATCACGTGGCCACCGATGATAACAAAATCTAGCATTTAGCAAGTATGAGCAAGGTAACTTAGGATCTGGGCAAATGTTTAAACTTACAAATGCATGACCAGAACAACAGTTCTTTATCAAGAAACAGGAATTTATTTGACTATACTAAGATACATGAAACTAAGCTATTAAACACACACACGCGCACACACACACACATACACACAATGCAGTTCAAAGGGTGAAGGTTAACGTAATTTTCTAGTACTGTTCACTAGACCCGAAAAGTCACAAGAGCAGAGCCTTGGGTTTAATCTTACGGTTTGTTATGACGTGAGCACCAATTTCAACAAGGTATGAAGCTTTGTTCGTTTACTTGCGTTGCGCTGCGGTCTTCCTTGGTGATTCGCGTTCGGTGTTAGGGAATCACGGCATTGCTGATTGGCTGTTGCTCTGGCGCTGTGATGACGTCTCTCGGGGAAGCCCTTCGCTGATGCGATAGTTGCTTGGTTACTGACGGCAGAGCTTTGACGCTTCTTCTAGCGGAGCCTTCGTGGCGGATTTCGAAGTTCTGGCACAAAGTTTCGTGGAGCCGTAGAGATCAGATGAGCTGTTTGCCTGCCGGTCAGATGCAGGGCGAGAGTCGACGGTGGACGAGTGACGAGAGAGAGCTTGCTTCAGATGTGCAGATGTTCAGTCGTTGGATGACGTTGGAAGACGTAATGATATGCTCGGACCGTGGCGTTTTAACCCTTTGTTGCCCGAGCGATTGCTCCAATCAGAGGGGGTTGCGGGATTACCCCCGCCTCACATGTTTCCTCCCCTTTTGCATACATTAGGCCAGGTTATATGGCCATCACGTGGTACTCATCCGGTTGGAAACTTTTAATACCTTTATGAATACAATAGAGTGATAGCCCATTCTGGGGCCTGTTCATTCCTACATGGTCTTAAAATTAATAAAATTAATACAATTTCCTGATAGTAGGCTATCTCATAGTATTAACTATGCAAATGTCCTGATTTGTGAATATGTCACCATGTCTTTGTTAAAAACGTAAAAATGTGTTGTTTCCCATGAGATCCCTTTTCTTGAAACGCGCACTCTTGATGGCAAGATCTGTAACATCCGGAACGTTCCGGAAGCGGGCTTGTATTCCAAAAACACTCATAAACCAAATAGAATTTTCGCACAAGAAATAATGAAAATTCAAATTATTCGTTCTACAGCCCAAAACAATAAATACATAAAAACTAATTCATACAATATATAAAGTAAAAATAAAACAAATTAACCTGCACTTAACATTTTTAAAAAAGTAAAATTAAATCCAGACAGATAAGTGTTTCCATTTGTGCACGCAGGCGCCGTGTATTTGTATGTGTGTGTGTGGAATTAGCCCCTCGCCTCGTTTTAAACAGTAAAACACCTCCTCCCTCCCCACACCTCGCTTTTTAAGTTTCACAACTAACATACACAATACAAACACTGTTTTAATAGGAAAAAAATTAATTTCTCTAATGACAATCACGTGAGTGCATACTAACGGAATCACTGCTGTAAAGTAAAAAAACAAACAAACAAATGAACCAGCATCTTACCTTTGAAAAGAATGGCGACAGAGCAGAGTTTTCTGTGTAAATAAAGCACGTGTGCAGCCGGGGAAAGTGTGTGTGTGTGTGTGTGTGTGTGTGTGTGTGTGTGTGTGTGTGTGTGTGTGTGTCGGTGTCAAATTACGTGCACGCCAACACAAAGTACACATGAGTAAAGTGTGCGTGTGTGGCACAGTGTCAAATTACGCGCGCGTGCACACAGAAGGGAGAGGGAGATGTTGATTATCCCAGTAAGAGACGAGCACCCAGCAGGGGAGACGATTACCCATAATTCCGCAGTGCAAGAGAGAGAAAAATCATTGGCTCAGTTGTGATCACTTGCCGCTCAGTGTCAAAATAAGAGTCACATGCGTGATACATGATACTCGGCACTCGTAAACTAATACTTGCTCGGTTTACGATTTAAAAAATTATTAAAAATCTTTGCTCGTTTTGCAGAACACTCGTAAACCACGTTACTTGCAATCCGAGGTTCCACCGTACTTATTTATGCTTATATTAAGTGCACTACTCTTTCGTGCGCATACTCTTTCATACTTGTTTTTGCGCTCTGAAAATCACTTTTGCACTCATCTCACTCATCTTCTATACCACTTTATCCTGTATTCAGGGTCACGGGTGGCCTAGAGTCTATCCCAGGAGGCTTAGGGCACAAGGTAGGGTATACCCTGACAGGGTGCCAATCCATCGCAGGGCACACACACATACACTATGGGTAATTTGGGAACTGTGGGAGGAAACTCACCAAGCATGGGGAGAACATGCAAATCCCATCACACAGAGACAGGAATCGAGCCTGGCCGGGAATCGAACCCGGACCCTAGAGGTCCAAGGCGACAGCCCAAGTAAAAAAAAAAGTATGCTAAGTATATTAAATCCTAGCGTGCCAAAGCATACTTAAGTGCTCCAGACTAATGACTAGTATACTTGAAGTTTGCTATTTTGGAACAACTAATTTTGTACTAAGTGTATTTAAGTTGTAATTAAATTGTACAAAAGCACAATTTTAAGTGTATTAAATATACTTTTGTGTGCTAAAGTGGAACAACTTTAAGTATACTTAGTACACTTAAAGTATATGGCTATGTGTGTACTAACGCACATACCTGACAGTAGTTAATGAACTTTAAGTATATATTTAATGTATTATAAGTACATTACAGCAATTCTTACTGTGTTACAAATACATGATTAACATACTATGAATATATGCTTGTTGTAGCAGTAGCATGCTGTTATACTTCTGGCCAATTACAAATGCTAAAAAAGTACACTTTGTGGTTAATACAAATATACTTTATTATGTCATACATAAACAGTCTTCCATAATACTGTATTGCAAATGTGTTACAAGTACACTAAAGGTGTTTAGGACAATTTACACAGGCTGAGTGCATTTTATACACTATAACATGTTTTTGAAAGACATTACATTACTGTCACAGCGTGCGCCTGTGATGGGCGTGAGCCAAATCTTTTATCGCCCCTCGCTCACTTTGTAGGCTTCCTACGTATGCGGCACCCCTTCTGCAGGTGTGCGAAGGGACGGGGCCGCCTATGCGGGCCGGCTGGCAGTGATTAACGTTAATAGGCCTCGGGTTTGCTCCGCATTATAAAAGTAAGGCGCGGAGTTTAGTCCGGGGTCCGAAAGGAGCGTAACGCAGTGGAGCTCAAGAGTGGCATGCGAGTGGGAAAATGGAACGTGCCCCAGAGACTTAAAAAGGACATTGGATTTCCGCCCTTTGATCTCCGTGCTGAGGACAGCGCAGGAAAGAGCTGCACGAGCTCCCACGGCATCCTTTGCTCCCGCGTCGAGCCCGCCTTCGCGTCCTCGCCGCCAGAGAGGAAAAGGCCGCGAGGAGGAGAGCGTTAAAGTCACCGATCTCAGCCGGGAAAGCTGCCCAGCCGAAGGACGTCGAAGCGAGACTCCCGCCTGAGGCCGCGTCCACAGAGAGCTGGGAGGGGCCAGGCCGGCCATCGACAGCGGGGAGGAACCGTCCAGGGAGCGTGCAGGAGCGCTCAACAAAACGTCAGGTTGTCTCACAAACTAAAATGTAAACTGTTGTCTGAACAAAGACAGACATTGGTATTAGAATATACAGGTACAGTATTACAGTATGAGTTCAAACCTGGTGTGTTGATTCTGTTACACAGAGACTGAAAACAGGCTGAGAGCTACGGAGCATTACACCAGAAGCAAAGTACGTACAATTTAACAATAACACATTCGACAAAACATTCCATAGTTTAAACTATGTACTTAATTACAAATTACCCAACAAAAACCATAAAAATTTACCTTATGCCGATGAAAATAAAATAATAACGATACGAACTAACGCACGCAATGATGCAGCTTCCACCCGTTAATTCAAACTAGAAGCTGAAGAACTGGGGAGCCAATCAGAAAACAGACCAGTCCGAATGTGTCCACCTCCAGTTTTTGATTGGCTAGTGTTGGGCCGATTCTAGTCTCTGGTTGGCTGGAATAGTTGCAGCGTTATAACACTGCTGCGGTTTGTGCAAGGGTACAGCTTTATGGTTGTGAGCGAGCAGAAGAGAGAGAGAGAGAGAGAGAGAGAGTGCAAACATAAATCTTGAATGCGCAAAAGTGAGTTTCGGTACGCAAAAAACAAGTCATAAAGCGTGCACAAGAGAGAGTAGTGCACTAAATATAAGCATTAATAAGTACATATGAATAAGTACATATAAATTTAACTGAAAATATACAAAGACTACCATATATTAAAATTTGTATTCTAATGTATACTTTCTGTACATTTGTACAATTATTATTTCTGTAAGGGATTGCCACAAGAGGGCACTGTTGTGTATGTTAGTGTGTTGTAGTTTGTTGGTCGACTCAGTTTCCCAGAAGACAGGTCAGGTGATGAGAGTGCTCACCTGAACCGAGGCAGCTCATTAAACATCTTATAAATAGCAGTTTGTTCTGGGAAATTGGGTCGAGCATTGATTGAATGAATGTATGTTTAAATGTAAATATATCACTGTCAAGTGGGCATTCCTTTTTTGGTTTTGTTCAAGTTCTTTGAGTTTTATATTTTAGTTATATTATTTAACCTTTGTTTTCAAGAGGGCTCTATTATTAGTTTTCTTTATATTCTTTGTGCTGATGGATTCATAGAGCTGTCTTGTTCAGTGTTTAGTTAGGCTGTGTCTCCTCCTGTGTAAGTACTGTTCTGTGTGTCCCTAGTGTCGGTCATCTTTGTTAGTTCTTTGTTTGTAGCTTCCCTTGTCTGTTTAGATGTGTGTAGCCACATGAGTGCTTAGCTGCTAGCAGGGTTAGCTGCTAGTAGGTCTTGGCTGCTAGTAGGGTTAGCCCCTAGTAGGGTTAGCCTCCAATAGGCTAGCCTCTAGTGGGATTGACTGCTAGTGGTTTTGGTTGCTAGTAGATTAGCTGCTAGTTTGGAATAGCCTCATACAGTATGTGCCTTGGCTCTTGTGGTCCGGTCCCCTAGTAGGTCAGTACTAACCCGGTTAGCCACTAACTCCCTTAGATACTAACCCGGTTAGGTCAGCATCCCGTATATCAGTATTCAGTGTAGCTACTAATCCAACTAACCACTAACCCATGCAGCCTCATCCTGTCTCCGGCCCCTATGTGTCTTTAGTTAGTTCCAGCTTTTAGCCCCTGTGTCAGCTCTTAGCCCCTGTCTGTTAATAAGAGCCTGTGTCCGCTATTAAGCGCCTAAGCCCTGAGTTATTTGAGTTTGTTGTTTTAGTTTCTTTGTTTGTTTGTGTTTTTTACGTTACCAAAATAAAAAGACTATTTCTGTTTAAAAACCCCTCTGCGTGTATGCCTGCCCTATTCGCCCACTGCAACTACATCAGCCGGTCTAGCCTGTAGTAACAGCCGGACCATGACAATTTCAAGCATATATATATATATTTTTAAATCTACTAAAAATAGAGTAGTACTGTAAAAAAAAAAAAGTACTGTATATTTGTATTAATCACAAAGTGTACTTTTTTTTTTAGTATTTTTGTAATTGACCATGTCAATTGTAATCACTATGCTACTGCTGCAAAAAGAATAGTATATTAATCATGTATTTGTAACACAGTAAGAATTGCTGCAATGTATTTAGAATACATTAAATATATATACTTCATTAATTTCATTAATTACTGTCAGGTATGTATGTTAGTACACACACACCCATATTCTTTAAGTGTACTAAGTATACAGTACTTAAAGTTGTTCCACTTTAGCACACAAACATATACTTAATACACTTAAAATTGTGCTTTTGTACAATTTAATTATACTTAAATACACTTTGTACAAAATTAATTCTTCCAAAATAGCAAACCTCAAGTATACTAGTCATTAGTCTGGAGCAAGTACACTTAAGTATGCTTTGGCATTGTAGGATTTAATATACTTGGCATACTTTATTTTTCCTTGGGCACACAAAACAAAATTTTATGAAACAGTTCTTCATATTTGCTGTAAAAGCATTATGAGCAGTTATCTGTCAAAAAAAAAAAGACCTGAAATAATACTTTATTCACATGAAATTATAATATTACTGATTAAAGCTGTTTAGCTTATTTTAGCTTTAACCTAACTACTATTGAGTAGCACTACATCATGAGATTAATACAAGTTACCTTTGGTTAATTACAAGAGGTCAAGGTTAATTACAGGAGCTTCCAGACATTTATAAGAAAAAAAAATTGGAGGACTAACAACAGTAGAACTCACAGCTATAGTTAATAGTCAAAGTAAGAGCATTTCCACATGCACAATGTGAACAGACCTCAAGAGATACCTGTGTAGCCTTAAGAAACCACTTATCAGTGAGTCTAATCAGAAAAATTAGTTGCTAGGGAGTATAAAGAATTGATTATGGAGCACTTGAAGTGAGGTAATGATAAAAGGATACTTCCCTACAAAACATTCACTTTATAGATGTTGTCATTTTGTTTCCTGCCTTTCAACACCTGGTAAATTTCATTCCTTTTAGCTATACAGCTTTCATTAGAAAACAGAAACAACCATTTAACCAGCACAGATATGTGTCTGGTGTGCCACGTTAATGTGCACACACTAAAATATTTTTTGTCATTTTGGGTTGAGCTGAGTGAAGGGTAGAATTGGGTAAAGGGTAAAAATGGCCCAGTACTGAATAAATATAAAAAGACTAGGTCTTTGGGCAAAAAGTGAGTTTGATACTAACAACAAAAGCAGAGAAAAGCATTAGATACAAAAACATTCAAGGAAGTAGACCTGACAACAGAAAGCGCATTTTACCCTTTACCCAATTTTGCCCAAGACAGGGTAACAAAGAGGGAGACAAGATAATTGACGTTTGAAATTAAATTATTACTGCCTTTCATTCCAAATATTACAAAAAAAAAAAAAAAACCTACTTAATGAAAAACGAACTTATTTTTAAACAATTTTTAAAATTCTTCTTCTGTGTGAACATGCCACTATGGAACAATATTAAAATGAGAGAAGCTTCTGAACTAAAGAAATGAAACAGAATCTAACACTTCATTGACTAACACATTAGACAGCCAAATATAGTTAGTTGCACTGACCAGGCAGAGCTGTGTACATGATCATACTCATGAAATGGCAGGGTATTTGTTTTCTTTATTTACTCATTTCAGCATTAGATACATTACAGCATTTGGCAGACGCCTTATTCAGAGCGACTTAAAGTTTTATCCCATTATACATCTGTGTAGTTGAGGGTTAAATTTTCTTGATTGCGGTTTTGTTCTTCCCCGACCTATTTCTCAGTATGAACAGTATTCTTTAGTTGAACCTTATATAAATTTAGATTTGGAGTCTGTGACAAACTCACACTTGGTGTGGCTTTCATTTCCTCTCAATCTCCATGCTTGTAGTCAAGCAAAGTTACAAAACACCATAAAGTGCTAAAGTGTTGTCTTTAGCATAAGATTTTTTTAGCTTTAAACTAAGCTTACCCAAAGGTCCACTGCAAAAAATGTCATCACCTGAGATTAGCTAAGACAATAAGTATGATCCTTCCATTTAATAATTATTACAGTAATTATTTACTTGTTACCAGCTGAATAGGATCACTGCTGATGGTCAGGTCTAGGTTCGGTAAAATTATGTACATAAAATAATAGGTCAGCTGACTATCTAAATATACTGAACAATAAGATTTTTCCATCAATGGATTTTTTTCTCCTCTGATGGCATGGGCATATTCCAAGATCACACATCTGGATTTAGGGAGCTTGAGTCATCATTTACTTGTCTCAAAGAACATTCAGTCCTCTGTATATGTTTTATGCAAATAATTCCCTTCTGTAAGTTTGCAGCAGACATACATTGACATTACAGCATTTGGCAGACGCCTTATTCAGATTTACGGTTTTATCTCATTATACATCTGTGTAGTTGAGGGTTACTTTTTCTTGATTGCGATTTTGTTCTTCCCCGACCTATTTCTCAGTATGAACAGTATTCTTTAGTTGAACCTTATATAAATTTAGATTTGGAGTCTGTGAGAGACACACTTGGTG
>JAAGKR010007495.1:0-36392 GCA_011419295.1 Clarias macrocephalus | reverse complement strand
AAAAAAAAAAATCTAACTTGTAAACTTCTACACAGATGAAAACCTGAAACCAACACCCAAGCAAGTGAGTGTAGAAACCACAGAAATAAGCTTCAAAGCTTCACATGTTTAACGATCGTCGCATATTTACGTTAGAAAGACTTCATATCGGCATATGAGAGAGACGATACTCAGAAGACAGGACGCCAGCTGCAGATCGTGTAGGTTGTCTCTGTGGTGTTCAGGGGAGAAGATTCATCTCAGCAGACTTTACATTTCTAAGCGGAGTATGTGTTTTTGAACAGAGTGGTGTCTTTGAACACGAGACGTCCCGAGTGCTTAACACACTGCTGAGAACAAAGGATGACAGCATCTGAGAGGAGGAATGACGAATGAGGAATGAAGAACGTTCAAGCTGTTCCTTTCTCTGACTCAAACTCTAGTCATCAAACCCAGTGATGTAGTGATGCTTCAGCAACATCTCCATCATCCATGGAAAGGAGAACAAAGTACAGGATGAACTGAAACACTTATCATTTTCTACTTTTATGTCTTTTTATTTTATGATATAGGGATGGATGCATAAGGAATTATGTGCTGTTTATAGGAAATATAAATATATGATGGCGTGGAACAAAGCAATTACATATTTATTCATTCAAGAATGACAAATTGTACTTTTTAGCTTATTATCATTATGTTTAATGTTGCAGAACGTCCACAAAACATTTCCTTCCAGTTCTATCAGCTGTAAACCGTTCCCTCAACTCAGGCTTTCTTTTTTTCCCCTTCCACGTTAAAGTAAATTAGACATACAGAGAAACTGTAAATCACAAACTTGTTTATCATTTTTTCAAATTTTTTTTAAAATCTGTTACAAAAACACTGGCACTTGAAGCTCCTTCCATGAATGTTAAATACACCAATCAGCCATAACATAAGACGACTGAGAGGTGACGTGAATCGCTTTATCCCTTTTCAACTCTTTGGGATACACGGTCACGTGTAAAAGTTAGCGTCCCTTCTTTTAATTCTATGTTGTTGTTGTTTTTTCCGTATGTGTTTGTATATAAAAATCATCTGATTGTAGTAGCAGGTCTTAGTATTAAATCCAATCTCAGACAAAGAAAGACATTTTTTTTACCATGCAATTATTTATATAACAATGATTAAGCTAAAACTCACACAGGTAATATTAAGTACCCCATTACTGCTTCCACAGGATTTCAGTGGGTAAGTAGCAGCTAATCATCAGCCCTTGATTTTATTAATTTTTTGGGGATTTTCCCCTGATTTTTCTCCCTAATTTAGTCGTGTCCAATTCCTCCCCGTCACTAGGGGGCTCCACATTAAGGCTACTACTACCACTCAGTTGGGAGGGCCGAAGACTATCACATGTCTCCTCCAAACCACGTGACACCAGCCGACCGCATCTTTTCTAACTGCTCGACGGTTGTGGGCGGCGTAACACACTCGGAGGACAGCGCTATCATCCGCTCCTTCCGCTTGCGTGAGCTAACAGACGCCCCCGATTGGCTGTCGAGCCGTGATTAATGTGGGAGCACTAAGTACCTTTCATCCCTCCCCTCCGAGAGAGCTCGGCCAATCAGCTCTCTCTAGACCTCCGGCAGCGGGAGGTTACAGCATCACCCGGGAATCGAACTCGCGATCATCTGGAGCATTCAGGTACAGTATTTGTTAACACGATGCCACGAGGGAAAGACATGAGCAGCGGTCTTGGAGTAGCATTCGTTGCTGCCAATCAAATTTTGAAAGGGGCTTAAAAAACAAAAAGACATTTCCAAACTATTTGGAGATCACCATTTTATAGGGGGGGGGGGGAATTATTCACCATTGAAAAGCATTCAATACAGTTGCAAATCTTCCCATGAGTCGACGTCCCAGAACATTCACCTCAAGTTCAGACCGTGCTCTCAAACATAAGAGCTACATCCCAGACCAACAGACCTCACTGAGAGTGTCGAGTGTTAAAATCCATGACAGCACAATTAGAAGAAGACTGAACAAGTATGGTTTGTTTGGAAGGATCGTCAGGAAGCGACTGAATAAAAACCTCAATAAAATGAAGCAATGTTGTAAAGAAGAATGGACCAAAATTCCTCAACAATGATGTGAGAGACGGATAAAGACATACAGGAAACAATTATTACAAGTGGTTAAGGCGTTGATCGGAAAGTCCTAAGTTCAAACCCCACAACCACCATCACCCACTTGCCATTGTTCGGCCCTTGAGCAAGACGCTTAACCTTCAAATGTATAATGAGATAAAATGTAAGTGGCTCAGAGTAAGTTCGTCTGCCAAATGCAGACATTTTTACATCACAGGAGACATTGCAGAACGTTTATATTACAGCATTTGTTGTTATATCATGGGGGTAGTTAATATTGCCTACATGTTTTTTTTTTTTTTGGTTGATTTTTGTTAAATAAATAATGGCATGGTGAAAAAAAAAAGTTATATGTTGTTGTTCGTCTGAGGTTGAGGTTGTATTTGCGTCATAGTAAGACCTGTACACTTAACACTTAGTTTTGGAAGTCATTGTTTTAGAGGCAGGAACCATGGGCACAAAGTATAAGGATGTGATTAACAAGATTTTGACCGCAAGCCAAAACTAGTGACATGATCATGGGCACCCAAGGCTCATTGATGTGTGCGTGTGTGTGTGTGTGTGTGTGTGTGTGTGGTGCAGAAATTAGCCTGTGTGGTCTGGTCTCGGAGAAAAGCTACTGTCGCTAATCTAGACTGCTGAAAATATTACACTACCACACTGCAAAACTTGGTGTGAGGAACATGACAAATAGGTCAAGCTGTTGACTTGGCCTTCAAATTCCCCAGATCTTAGTCTGAATAAATATGTCTGATGCATGGATGCCTCACCTCAAAAGTTTCAGAACTTAAAGGATCTGCTGCAAACTTTTTCATGACAGATACTGTACCACAGTACACCTTCAGAGGTCTTGTGGAGTCCACTCCTTGACTGGTCAGAGTTGTTTTGGCAGCTAGTGAAAGTTATGGCTGTTCAGTGTCACGTAACACACACACACACACACACACACACACACACACACACACACACACGCAAAAAAAAAAACCTTTTTCAAAATTCAGTTTATGTGCAGCGTCTGCGTACGAGTCCCTGTGGAAGTGCTTTCTATAGAAAAGCTAAACAGGACAGCAGCACTACGGCTCTATAAATTTATTCAACCTGTTCAGAGTCAGGAATTCAACAGCATGTGGTAAAAATCATCAGTTTTCCGTTTGTCGAAGTTAAAGAGACCCAAAAAGACTTGCCAATGGAGACAGGTAATGCTGTAGGATTTGAGTCTTGCATTTCTCCAGCGTTAAAAGACAGACCTTCTGTAACACGCTGTCACACTGGGTGTGGTGGTGTTGGCAGGTTGAGAGACAGACCACCATTCAATCAGGAAGAGGCAACCATGAAGAGCGGAGTCATACGTCTAGCAGACTAAATGTGGAAATTACTTTTGGAAGTATGCGGCCTCCGAACAGGCCCCTAAACCTGACTAATTTCCCCCGAACTCATTCACTCCTCCACTAAGAGCACTACGCTTCTGCTAGACCCACAAAACTGTTGCCTTTTATTCCTACTGTCACATTACAGCACAGAACAGGTCAGGAACAGGCTAAACGGCTCGCACGCCGCCCACACGCCTGTCATCATTCAGGCCAGTCTGGAGGATGACACAGTAATGATTAGAACAGCAAAAAAAAAATTTTTTTTTTCAATTCATTTGAAACAGAAAATGAGGGGGAGGTGATTATGTATGTATCTGTGCTTCTCAATGATAAATGATGGATAAATTTCATATTATGAAAGACGAGAAATGAAAAGCAGCGTGTGTTTGAATGGACAAGTTTGCTTTTTATAACTAAAGTAATAAGAAAAAACTCACAGTTCATATCATGCATTATTGTTTCTTTGTTTTGTTGGCATTTTGGTCCATCCACGTGCCATCCGGCACATCAGGCAACGGATACGCCTCACCGTGGAGGTATATTGTTTCTGTGGCAGTTATTTAAAGGGTCGGGTTGCCAGCTCGATGCCAGTTAGCCTAACCTGTATGTCTTTGGACTGTGGGACGAAACCCACCAAACATGGGGAAAACATGCAAACTCCATGCATGCAGACCACGAGGCGGAAATTGAACCCGGACCGTTGAGGTGCAAGGCGACAGTCCTAACCAGTAAGCCATCATGTCGCCTGGTTCTATAGTAACAACTTACTGTACGGACAAGGATTTAGGTACAATATATTGGTAATATGAAGTCAGTAAAGTTGGGCATCAATCAAGGGGCAACCTCCGATTCTAAAAAAAAAAAAAAAAAAGGAAGCCAATACATAAGTGACAAAACATGCAATTCCTTGAATGTCCACCAGGCTCCAAAAAGTTAATCAACCCCCGTAGAGCCTCATGGTAATATGTCAGACTTTACAGTAGAAGTTCAAGTTCTTCCACAGGGGGCAAATTTTTATGTAACTCATCAGTTAAAATGATACTAAGTCATTAAGTTATGCAGAATTAGGTGCATGGCCAATTTGAGTGACAGCTGCATTTCAGGTGTCAAACTGCTAACTGTCTGCTATGTGTCACTTTAGCTAACCAGCTAATTGGAATCATTTTACGTTAATTAGTTATGCAACAGCAAATCATTGCGACAACCATTTGTCACATATACTGTACGTACATTACTGTTAAGTGAAATTCTTTCTTCGCATATGCATATATATATATTCGCATAAGGGCCCAACAATGGCAACCCTACTGTACCCGCAGTTGGGTACAGTAGGCACACTCCAAACGACAGCCAGGCCCTGTTCATTCCGCCCATTTATGGATTAACCAGGGGTTTAGGTGGAGTCAGCTCCTGCCAAGATGGCGACAACCAGAGTGTCTACATTTGAGCTTCTAAAACGCTTTTCAGAAAACCTACGGCTGACGTCACAAAGGGTTTGTCTGGTTCTGGTACAGTCTGTATAATCACCCCCATCATCCCCTAAAACATCCTTTGTTCTCTAAGATAGATGTATAGACTATGTGCCTTTCATGCTTCAACAAGGAGGTATGCTTTCTACATCTCAGTTTCAGGCTCTGAAAAAGCCTCTGAAACTGAGAAGCCAATGTGACTTTCTCTTCCTCATACACATTTCATCTTTTTCTGATTTAAAATGCACATATATTCAGTTTCTCTCTCCTGCACACAGGGTGAATTAAACAAAAGTGCTTTGAAACATATCCAGATATACAGTCCGAGTCTCTCTTGCTCTCTCACAGACACGCACACTGAATCAGATCTTGGCCTCTGGACAAGCTGGAAGCATCCCTCTGTGTCAGCAGTAGTTCTGGTCCTTGTTGCCTGAGCTGTCAGCAAAACAGACAAACTGTGAATGTGGATACCATCAGCTGATCTCCGGGCCAGCTGTGCTTTTTACACACCCACACCCGGCAAATGCTTTGTTCTTCTTTCATTTAGCAGACAGATCTGTTGTTCATTCAGGCTTTATGTCATCTGAACACTCAGTTTCATGTAATTCACACCTACACACAATTACAGATGACAGCACTGATGACGATGCAAACAGGACTTACTGGTGTCCTAAAACGGTACAGAACACAACCCCTGCTGGTTGTCGTCTTGACAAAATGCATTTAGTTATAAACAATCTGTGGCCTTCGGTACTAATCAACCACATGACTGAAAAGCAAAATGTTGCAAATGCACACCTCACTCTTCTGCTTAACGAGAATATTTTATTGCAGTTCAGTATCATGTGCACGTTACAGCATGTATAGAATTACACCTCGCAATTACTTCATGGCCTGAAAAGTTCACGAACCAAGCTCTTCCTAATTAATTATAAACGTTAACTTTAACCATAATATGCAAGAGGACTAGAAATATACTGGTGGCAGAGAGTTTCCACTGGATGAAGGTCAAAGCTTCACCCACGTGGCCAAATAACATCATCAGTTCTGTGTTAGATTTGAAAATGTTCAGTCATGGATCCCTAAAGAGGAACATCACACCAATGACAGCCATATCGTACATCAACAGATTTAGCAAATGGACAACTGAATTCTATACATTTTAAACCCAACTTTTTAATGACTCCTGCTCCTAAAGAGACTGCAGACCAATCCCATCTGCTCCCAAAGACTCTTAACCAATCCCACCTGCTCCTAAGACACTCTTGACCAATCCCATCTGCTCCTACTAAGACTTCAGATCAATCCTATTTGCTCCTAAAGACACTCTTGACTAATCCCACCTGCTTCGACAAAGACTCTAGAGTCTAGACGAACCCCATCTGCTTTTAAAGACATCCTTAACCAGTCGCACTTGTCCTTCAAGGCATTCTTAAGCAATCCCGCCCACTCATACAAAGATTATGGGCCAATCCCATCCATTCTTAAAGATACTCTTGACCAATTCCACCTCTTCCTTTGGACACTTTTGACCAATCCAACCTGCTTAACTAGATGCCCTTGACCAAGTCCATCGACTCCCTCAAATACCTCAGACCAATCCCACCCGTTTTTGTTGTCACATTTGACCAAGACCAACTAGTCCCACAGACACTAGACCAAGCCCACCTGCTCCTACAGAAACGCCAGACCAAGCCCACCTGCTCCTACAGACACACAAGACTAACCCCACTGCGTCCTACATACACTCTTGACCAATCACATTCACAACTATGGACTCATCTGACCACTTACACCTGGTCCTATGAACTCTAGGCCACCCCCACTTGCATGTACAAAGATTCTGGACCAATCCCGTTTGCTCCCCTTCGCTTCCCTTCCTTCACCAATCCCACCTACTTGATACTTCAAAAAAAAAAAAAAAAAAAAAAAAACACTTGTTCCTACAGAGACCAAGCCCACCTGGTACTGTTGACACACTTGACCAATCCCAAGTGGCCCTATGGACACTGCAGAACTAATCGCATCTGCTCCTAGAGAAACTCTTGACCAATTCTGCCTGATTCTAACGACATTCCTGACCAATTTCACCCGGTCATATGAATACTCTTGCCCAATCACATCTGTTTCTAAAGATACACTTGGCCAATCCCACCTACTTTTACAGATACTGTACTATTGCCCAATTCCACCTGCTACTATATACACTCTTGTTCAAGCCCACCTGCTTCGAAAGACACTCTTCTCCATTCCCACCTACCTTTACAAAGACTCCAGACTATTCTCAACTGCCACTACAGAGTCCCCAGACAAATCCCACCTGCTCCTACACTCTTAGCTAATCCGCCATGCTCCCACAAACACTGTTGGTCGATTTTAGTTTCTCTAACAACTTTCCGCAGTCACACTTGTTCTAATCTTGCCCTCTCCTGCAGGTAATTTTGTTTGCACCTGCTCAAAAATACCTCTGAATCAATTTAGTTGATCGGGTTTTCCAAAAATGTAAATGAATTAGTAATTTAATACTACAGTGACACTGAGCAATTATTACAGCAAGTGAAATGCAGATATAGGCCAATTCAAACCAACTAGTACCCACACCTCCAACCTACTCTACCCTACCCACTGCCTTCATCACTGATGGAGGGATTTTTCAATTGTAAAAGTCATATTCATGATGGTAAAAATCAACATGATACCTGCTATTCAAGTGGCCTACAGGGAAAAGATAACGAAGGTGAAGGTCTGGACAGGCAAAGAGCAAGTAGCGACAACTCGCACTGCTAGAACTTCAAGGGTGAAAAAGTACACGTGGCTTACAGCAGGCTTTAGAAAAGCTGATTTATTGTTACATAAAATACAGTATACCAGTGGACATTGTGAAATATGTTGCTGAAACAGAGAATAAAGGTCATTGTAGGAAGTATTTTACAAACTAGAAAGAAAAACATGAGAAATAAATTGTACATCAGACCAGATAATATATCAAAACAGTCATAAATCACTTTCTTTAAGAGATCGCAGGTTGTGCTCAAGCAGTCCATAGCATAGTTATGATGTTAAAATGCATTTTGTTCAGAACAGAGCACGGTGGTGTTTCCTCAGGAGAAAAGCGGCTTTACCAGGAGCTGAAGTCTCCAAATCCTGTCCTGCCTTTAGGCTTCTTAGCTGCTGTCTCGCTGCTGGATGGTTTGCTGTCCTCGTCGGCCGCTGAGCGCTTACTGAACACATGCAGGCACAGGCACGTTAACAGCCACGCTTTCACAGTAGACCGTAAGAAAACAGTACGAGTAACGAACGGGAACTGTGTGAGCACAGAAAAGGGGCGAGTGGCGCTTATTGTATGTGTTGTGGGTCTGTGACTTGTGAGATGTACGAAAGACACACACAGCAGGGTTGCTTGTGTGTGTATGAAACCGAGAAAGAAAAAAAGATCAGTCCGAGTGTGATGACTTCACAACAAATTTGGCTCCTATACACTGTGTGTGTGTGTGTGTGTGTGTGTGTGTGTGTGTGTGTGTGTGTGTGTGTGTGTGTGTGTGTAGGGAGAGTGGGACAGGAATCGGTGGGGTGCTGCGGGATAATTATACTGACGTCCCACTGTTTCTACAGAAAGTCTCGATCGTATCCTGAACCCCTCTGAGCAACACTAGAACCCTGAAACAACCACCTGCACCCCCCAAAAACACGGCAGTGGTGACTTAATCAGTTAAGGCTGTGGGTAACTGATAGGAAGGTCGGGGGATCACGCCTTCTAAAGTTGCAACTTTAGAACCCTCGAGAAAGGCCCTTAACCCTATTTACTCCAGGGGGGCAGCATCCTGGCTGACCCTGCTCTCTGACACCAGTTTCCTAACTGGGATGTGCGAAAAAATAATTTCACTGTGACAAATAATAGAATCTGATTTTCCTTAACTTTCTCAGACGCACGTCGAAATAAAAGAGCCTTGAGGTTTCCTTTTGTAATATTTAACTTTCAATCAAATGTACAAAATGGTGGTGATGAAAATAATCAGGTTTATTTTTGAAGGCTCTAACAGTCAGGATTGAATCTCATGATCTGCTAATGATAGGGTGAAACCTTAGAGCGGCTCATCAAAAAAAAAAAAAGAAAAAAAAAAGCGCAGATTCTCTGAAATAGCCCCGACTCCAGCTCTAGCTCCGAGCCCTTCACCACACCCACCGAGTCTTTCATCGTGTTACACATTGTGTGGGTGTCCTGTTCACTCAGCCTGCTCTTATATTTACTGCAGTTTGTGTGTGTGCGTGTGTGTGCAGCCCGTTGGTGCACCTTCTAGTCTCTGAGTCTCCATCACAGTGTCTGTGTATGTGTCTCTGTCCGTCTGTGTCTCTGTCAGAGTCCTTGTCTTCCACAGTGTCCGTCTCTGGCTGTCTATATCTCCTCGCCTGTATTTACTCATACCTCTATACATCACAGTGTGTGTCGCTGTCTTGCTCCGTGTCTCTCTGTCGGTCTGTCCCCGTTTTTGGTCTTTGCCCGTTTTCTTCCTCTCTCTGTCTGTGTCTCTGCACCTCTGTGTCTTTCTCCTCCTTTTTCTCTAGTGTCTCTCTCCATCTTGCTGTGTCAGTTTTTTCGACTAAGTGTTTGTGTCTCTGTGTGTGTGTGTGTGTGTGTGTGTGTGTGTCTATGAAAGGGGCTACACCTTAGTGAATTGCGTCCCCTTGTAATCGTCCATGAAAGTCTCTGTGTCCTTCTCCGTCTCTCTGGTTCCTTGCTTCTGTGTTCCTGTCCGAGGCTCCATCTCCATTTTTCTGCATCTGCATCCCTATTTGTGCATGTGTGTTTGCATGCTTGAATATGTGTGTGTGTGTGTGTGTGTGTGTGTGTGTGTGTGTGTGTGTGTACTCACCTGGCAGCCATATTGATATATTTGCCCACTCCTGCTCGGTACGCTTTGGGTTCTTGTTCAGTTTTAGCTTTGCTGAGCGAAGCTGAGGTTTGGGCTCGTTCTTCATCCTGCTTCTGAGCCTCCTTCTCCCGCTCAGCTGCAATCTGTAACACACACACACACAATATATCAGTCTAAGGTGACAGATCATATATTACGAACACTGAAACCTAGTACATACTCAAATACAAAGTCATATAGTAACACACACACACACACACCACACACTACAAAAAAAAAAAATTTACTCTAAGGTGACAGATCATATATTATAAGCCCTGAAATCCAGTCCACACTCAAATAGTCAGATGTTAATATACACACACACGAACCTGTGCGTCTGCTTCCTCATAGGGATCCACAAACACCGTAGTGCTTATCAGCTTAATCTCCGTCTGTGAAAAGGAGAAAGAAAAAGAGAGTAAAGTGTAAAGGAGAACAAAAGAAAAAAAGAGAGTGTTCCTTACACTCACTCACACACACACACACAATATTATCTGGGAATTTAAGAGGATTTACTCTGTCTGCGTGTTATTAGTGTCCCAAATAAACAAGAATGTGTGTCTTAGAGTGGGTTAGAAACAACTGTACAAAACTGTATCCTTCTTTCATTTTGACACATGGTCAGTAAAATGTAAAAAAAAAAAAAAAAAGTTTTAGAAATATTTCCATTTCCATTCAACAGTATTTAAAAGTATTTCCTTAACACTATGTATAGTTTTTTAAAATGTGTGCAATGCATTAAAAGACTAACTTTTGAAAATAAATAAATAGGGCTAAGCATGGCGTAACGGTGAAGCGTTCCCCCTTTTATCCAGTGATAGCTGACATGAAAAACGTGACACGCATGCACTCCTGCTTCAATCATGGAGACGCTATACAAGCACGAGCGTCTCACAAGCGGAAGGGGCGGATAGCGCTTTCCTCCAAGTGCGTTACGCAGCAGCTTGAGAAGTTGCACTGTTGGCTTCACGTGCTTCAGAGGACGCACCTGTTAGTGTGCACCCTCAGTGGATGACGGCTGTCGTTGATAGACGAGTGCCCCAACACTGTGGTTCTTCTCCATCTTGGTTCTAGAGTACCCAAGTTACGGAGCTAGTTCGGAGCCAGTGCCTCATTTTGAACTCGGCTGAACCTACTATAGACTAAAGCCACTAGCGGCCAATCCTACTAGAGGCTAAACCTACTGAGGCTAAACCTACTAGGAGCTAACCCTACTAGTGGCTAAACCTACTAGCGGCTACACTTCCTAATAACTAAACATTCAAGGAGCTGTTTTCAGACAGCCGAAGCACAGAAAACCCGGTTCCATGCCGGCTAGGACTAAGAACCGAGACTACCACGACCAACTAAAAGTTTTTTTTTTTGCTCTCCAGGCTCAGATTCTTAAAGAGTCAGAAAAAGCAATATGTGAACGGGAGAAGAAAGAAAAAAAAAAGACGTGACAAAAGAAATAAATAAATAAACCAAATTAAAGGTTTAGCATATAAAGCTGTGCGAGGCGAGGGTTATTCCTGAGAGAAATCCTGTTTCACGGTAAAATCCTGAGCGTGAGTCAGTTCAGCTCCTCTGAGGATTGAGGCGATGTTAAAGAAAAACCAGCGGGAGCACAGAGCAGCTGTGCGGCGTCCGTTAAAGCATAAAAAACGACTTGCTTCGCTTTTATTAATGACACGTAAGCAACTTTATACAGATGAGAACTTTTGAGTGATAAAGGAAAGGAAAAATGTTCGGTGTAATTACCTTGGGTTTATCAGTTTTAGGATCGCTCTCCACGTTCTCCATGGCTGTGAGGGTCTCGAATCCACCCACCACCCTGACAGAAAGATCAGAAAAAAACTGTGTTAAAAAACTGATCGACACCTATCAACTACAGAGAATAATAAAATTCCAGAGAATTAAAAACAGCATCTGCTAAACTTTGGGATATCAAAAGAAGCACCAACAAAAGCGCATAAACCAGACATAACATCGTCTGGTAAAAATTAGCACATCTTAAATTTATCAATTTGTGTATTACTGGCTGGCAATTATAATTTTTTTTTGCCATATTTAATTTTTGTGATACACCCAGCCTTCTTCTTATCGGCATTCAGTTCTCAACAGCATTTTCCACATGATGTGTATCGATGCGAGGTCAACTGGCACGTTATGACGCTGTAGTCCCAACTTGATACTTATTTCTTGATCGTTAAAGTACAGAATCATCCCAAGAATGAGCTCTGCCCTTTCGCGAACCATCACTTACATCTACAGTACTGTGTGAAAGTCTTGGGCACTGTATTATCTTTAGTACAACTGTTGTTCTGTATATCTATTGTCTGTATTATTATGTACAGAACCATTCACTATTTCCAAATAAAGATAAATAAAGAAGATAATAAAGAATAAAAAAAGAGCTCAGGCATATTCTCCAGCACACTCAGTAAAACCGAACATCAGTTTTACTTTACTTACAGTATCGCGCAAATGTCTTGGGCACATACAAAAATAATGCCATGGAAAAAGATGCTTTTGAAAACATTTGATAAAGAGTAATAAAATAAAAACGGCAATATTTGGCGTGAAGAAGCTTTGCTTAAAAATGATCAGGAGTGTTGGATACAGATGTGTGCAGTTTTATAAGTAAAACAGTTGTTAGGGTTTACTGAGCATGCTGGAGAATATGCCAAGAGTTCTTCTAGTAGCTTTGTCACATTCGCTTCTTTCTATTTTTATGCGAAACCCAGGAGCCTACATTAGGTTTTTATTTTTTTGTTTCCATCTGAAAACTGATCATGTAATAAAAGTGCTAATAAAGTGCTAATAAAGTGTGGGAAAGTATTTAAAGTTTTCTCCATTTGTGGATGATGGCTCTCACCGCGGTTGGCTCGAGTCCCAAAGCCTTAGAAATGGCTTTGAAACCATTTACAGATTGATACGTCAATCACTTTGTTTCTCATCTGTGAATTGAATTTCTTTTTGGATCGTGTCAAAAAAAACAAAACAAAAAAAAACACGATTTTTTACATTTATTTTCATCATTTATTTATATTTCTTTTAGATTGTTTTACATTGTCAGACAGCTTCTAGTTTCTAGATTCTAGTATTTCTTGATTCAACAGGTCTGGCAGTAACCAGAGCGACTCACAAATCAAGGTTCATTCAAGATTTAGCAAGGGGGCAAGAACTTTTTCACATAGGGCCAGGTAGTTTTGGACAGATTTTTATTTTCCCCCTTAATAAATTAAATAATAATTAAAAAAGTGCACTTTGTATTCACTTGGCTTAACTTTATACCTTTAATATTTAACATTAAACTTGATGATCTGAATAATTTAAGCGTGACAAATATGCAAAAAAACTAAAAAAAATCTAACTTTTTCATAGCATTCTATGTGGCTCTCTTATATCCTTCTGTAATGTTATTCAATATTTTTTTTTATGTATGTTCGGGAATAGTGAATGATTTTGTACAAGATAATTTTCTTCATATTTCGAACCAAATAGTCTTAGAGACTTTCTTGTATTTAAAAAATAATAATAATTTATGTAACCTTGAGAAATAGTTCTCCAAGGACATTTTTGTCTCTTATTTTTAGTCCAGTCCCCGTACCTGAGCAGTTTCAGAGAAATGGTTTTGTTTATTAAGCCACACAGTGACCTACGAATCCTTCAAGCATAAACTTAAGGCATGAACCAGTGAGAAACAGATGAGTGCAGATAATCAGGATTAGTATATTGCTTACTGCTGATGCTGAATATGGAGTGGTTTGGAACAGACGAGAGGGGAAATGTGGTCGCTGCTGAGCTGGTTACATACAAATTCCATTTTTAAACCATCGCAGGAACATGTGGCATGCAAATATTATTCTGTAATGTTATTAATTCATAAATTTTTAAATGTATGTTAGGAAATTCAGCTTGGATAGCTCTTCGATCTGCATTTGCACTGGGAAAAATTAATCAGGACTCCATACACAACCCTGGCTCTGTAAATGGAAAACTGTGTAAACATTATTCCAGCCAATTGGCAACAGGAGGCGTTCATGTTTGTTCACGACGTTTTCTATTAAAGTGGGTCAGCTAGCCCATGTGTCCGTGTCACACTGCGCCTTGGCAATAAGAATTTTGGGGAAGAAGCACAAAAGGAGGGGTGTTTTTGTTTTTCTTCAACTAATCAAAAGTGCTTCCTCAGAATCGCCGTCTCCTCCTTTAATTCAAAAAAAAAAAAAAAAAACCAATAAGACTGAACAGACCAGAATATCAGCATTTACCTCAGAAAAATGTTGGCATATTTCTTGTTAAAGACTTTGCATAACTAAAAACACACCTATAATTATATTTAGCTGGGCTTTCGTAGATTTGGAGGTAATGAACATCGTCAATGTGGCGTCATGACTCATGAATGCGGATAGTTCAAGAAGCGAAATAACGAATGAGACCAAACTGAATCGAGGAAATATTAAGAACAAGGATTTATACTGTAATGTCCCTATTTTTTTATTTGCACAATTATTTTTTTCTTCGCTGCTGTAACAAAGAAATTTCCCCGCTGTGGGACGAATAAAGGTTCATCTTATCTTATCTTAAACACTACAGTCAGTAATGACTTGATTAACTTGTAGCTACTTTATCCATGACACACACCATGATCCAACTCAACTTTGTTTGTATAGCACTTTAACAAGTGCCCCGAAGTGTTTCACATGAATAATAAAATAATCGTAAAAATAATAATAATAAATAAAAAGTAAAAATCACACCAGACGCATCTCAAATCCAAACATAAAATCAACATCTCATGTTGGTTCAAATGCCAAAGAAAACAAGTTTTCAGTTGGGACTTGAACACCCTCAGTGATTAGTCAAGGGTAGGTCGTTCTACAGCTACAGAGAACGAGCTAAAGCTACAGCGCTTGCATTTGGCATTGGGTACAGTCAGCAGAAATTTGAGTGGGGCAGAGGGCTGAAGCAGGTCTGAGAGGTAACCAAAAGAAGTGTTTTAATTCGGAACTGTACCAGAAGCTAATGAAGGAAAGCAAGGACTGGAGAGAGAGAGAGAGAGAGAGAGAGAGAGAGAGAGAGAGAGGTGTTCTCTTTTACGTCAGGAAGTTACGAGCCGAGCAGCAAAAGTTTGGACGAGTTGTAGTCGATGTAATGCTGCCTGAGAAACCCCAAAATACAAAGCATTACAACAATCGAGGCAAGTGATGATGAAAGCGTGGATGGCTATTTCAAAATGCCTAATAGATATAAAATAAAATAATAATAATAATAAAAAAAAACCAACAGGCTTAACTTTTGCCAAGTGCATCAATTGAGAGAAGCTGGACCGAACCCCAGCACTGATCTGTTTATCAAGTTTAATGCCACAGTCGAAAATTTGACCTACATTTGACGCTCGGGGGTTAACATACAGCCCCAAGACTCCCAAATCAAGAGATGGAACTTAACCTCTAGCGCCAGGACCAAGCACCAGGATATCGCTCTTTTTATCATTAAAATAAATAATATATTTAAATCATGAGAGATTCTTTAGTGAAAGATTTCTTGTTTGAGGATAGGGTAAAGAGGTGTTTGAGCAAGTGTGTGTGTGTGTGTGTGTGTGTGTGTGTGTGTGTGTGTGGAGAGAGAGAGATGCAGAGCATGCAACAGTGTGTGTTTTGCTGAGGCTGCATAGTGACTGTTTACAAAGGTTAGCCTGTTTACATTACAGTATATCAGGATATGTGTAGACAGAGAGGTGTGTGTGTGTGTGTGTGTGTGTGTGTGTGTGTGTGTGTGTGTGTGTGTGTGTGTGTGTGTGTGTGTGAGAGAGAGAGTGTGTACAGAAACTGTTGGTCTAGACTCATGTTGATGACTCTCTGAATTCTTCAGCTTTAGCAAGGGGATTAAAACTTATTGCCAAATGGGCAAGACTTTCTCTAAACCTCTGTGTGTGTATGGGTGTGTGTGTGGGTGTGTGTGTGTGCTTCTGCACGCTCACATCATCTGGAATGTCCTGGCTAAAGAGTACACATGCTTTTCCCTAGAATACACTTTACACAGCAAACATGACATTTTACCGACACGCTCGAAAGCACACACACTCCAACACAAGGCAAGACAAACATACGAACGCACACACACAATTGTTTTAAATACACATGGGCACTGGGATAACAGTAATAAAAAACTTTTTTTTTTCCATCACCTGCCAAATACGGTGTGTTTTCGGTCCAGGTATGTGCACGAGCGGAAAGTTATAAAGCTGAAGGGAGAAAAAAAAAAGAGGGGGAAAAAAGTTAATTACCACACAACAACAACAACACAACACAAGATACACTATCGACAACCTGAATGAAACGAAACACACATTAGAATTCAAAGACTCACAACTGAGATTTGTTGGTGTTGGGCCCGGAGTTGGCCATGCTCAGGACGCCACGGCCGGTGTGAGAGAGATTGGGCTTGAACTCGTCCTTAAATGGCTTGCCCCAGTACGACTCGCCACCTTTTACAAAACACACACACAAAGAAAGAAAGAAAAATAAATAAAAAATAAAGGAATAGGTTAGACAAGAAAAACAATAGACTAATCCCTTAGGGGGCATTTATTTATCATCTGCAGTGGTCTAGAAACAACATACGATATAGACAATATCACATTCGATTAGGTTAGAAGTGTTTTTTTCTGCCATCATAGCAATAAAAATTATAATACACGATACAGCTGTGAGAATTAATTTACCATAACAAAATATCACAGACGCACTTAAGTTCGATAGACGTGACGAAGAACGTAAAAAAGTCAGGGTAGGAAATGCAAATGATAACCAAACAAAAAACAAGGGCATGAGGAGGAGGATGAGCCGTTCCCACTATTAGTGCCGTGTTCGGCTCCTCTGACAGCTGCCGTGATGAAGGGCGTTTCACATTAGCTCCTCTCTCATATGAACTGCCTTTATTCATTTTTAAAGGAGCGCTCCAGGTCATCTCAATTCACTAATATCTATAACGTAAACGTTATCTTACAGACAGCATCTGGACGTCTCTGGGTCACGTCTGAATGAGCAGCTGGACATTTTCCCAGGGAAAGTTGCGACGATAAACTTGCTAGGACGGACTAGGTTGACATTTATGTATTACTTTTAACATGTGGAATATATGCAGTACTGTATGTCAGATAAAACGGACAGCAAGTCCCCGACTTGCGAACGATTCCGCAGATATGGACGGACGGCGGATCTACGAACATTTCAACGAATCGCATTGATGGCTTGACACGCAACATCCTCCCGGGTTGCATTTAAACTAGGTCAGCTGACCCAGCTGCATCACCGGGATTCCCCTCGGAATTTGAAGGTGTGAGAGTAGAATACGGAACCAGTGTGTTTGGGTTTGTCAAATTTCTTTCCATTTTTCTTAGATTTTTATTCTTGAGGAATTGTTCAGAGAAATGTTTTTTTTTTTTGTGTGTGTGTGTGTGTGTGTGTGTGTGTGTGTGTGTGTGTGTGTGTGTGTGTGTGTGTGTGTGTAAAGCCACATAGTGACCTATAAATAATTTGCATCGAACAAAGGAGAAACAGGAGCAGATGAGGACCGATGATCAGGTCACTGGTTAGTATACTGGTAATGTTGAATAACGCAGAGTGGTTGGAACAGACGAGAGGGGAAATGAGGTCGCTGCATAAACAACCCATTTTTCTATTTTATTTTTTCGGCATTTTGCAACATAAACAAGTTACCAATCAAGCCACTCATACCCAGCTCGGAGGCCAATTCTTCAATGAACAGAAAAAAGCAAACAAAGAAAACAAAACAAAAAACTAAAATAATGGATGTTTAAGTTAAGTTCCACCATACTGCAAACTTAAACTGTCAGGCGTCATAATGTGAGAAAATCTCAAAGCTGTTCATTTCCCAGCTCTAACGCAATCACTCGCTCGTTATGGCACATTATAGCTTCTATAGAAACAATTTAGGGTAGTATTTTTGCGTTTTAGGAAAATCAAAAGTCCTTGTAATGGTTTTTCGACAGCAAAGTTTTCAGGATAAAGAAATTTGAGTTTTTTTTTTTTTAAGCTGTAACTTTAAGCTGCCTTTGTGTCCTATTCACTTAAAGAATTTTTTTCATTTATCTGTTGATTAGTTGATGACATCATGGTGCTTGATTTTCGCACAAGCTGTGATCACTCTGACATGTAGGTGTGGGGTTTACTGGAGTGGAGTGAGTAATAGCGCAATGGCAAACATGTTCATGAGCAAAAAAAAAAAAAACTAAGTGTGGGAACATTTCATTTCTCTTAACTCGAGCAAAAACAGAAACTAGAATGAGAGGGAAAGACTTTGTGATGATGACAGGGGCGTGGCCAAGTGAAGGACGAGGTGAGCGGGAAAGGATTCGCACCTGAAGAGAATGTGGATAATTATTGACTGTGTGTTGCTTTAAGTTGGGTTTTTATGTCAGTTTATTTAAGTTCTCCACAATTAACTTTTTGAACTTTTCTTAAAATTTTTTTTATTTTTTTATTTTTTCAGCTCAATGTCACATACATGCGTGTGCCATATTCTCCTCAGGTGTGTATCCTTTTCCCACTTACTTCTTATGCCCTTCACCACAGACTTAACATTTCAACTTTTCCTATAATTCCGATCCGCTATCTTGAATTAATAGTTATATTTTATTGCTGCAGCATTGTTTCATCATTAAAGTCCAATTAAAGATGTATTTTTTAATGTGATGTAAAGTAAAGTCTTCATCATTTATTATCTATCTTCATTTTTAGTCACCACATGCACAAAACAACCTCAAGTTAAATTCAAGTTAATCACTAAATAAGAGATATTTAGTGATTGCGGCATTTGTGATCCGATTAATCATTTCGATAATCCGTAGATTAATCGATTATCAAAATAGTCGTTAGTTGCAGCTCTACCACAGACTGGTGAGTTTATACCTTGCTTCACAAACGCTCCAGGAAACGTAACTACAAATGGATTTTAAGTTACGAATTTAAAAATTAAATCGGCACAAAATAGATGCGAAAAAAAGGAATCTTCAAAAGCATGCAAACTTTTCAGGAACGTTTCCCCCTAATGTCTTCCATGTGACCACAGAGCACAAAATAACAGATTTAGCAAAGAAGAGATGTAACATAGCAGCAGACACTTTTTATTCAAAAAGTTTTTTTTTTTATGCACTTTGTATAAATTTGTATGAATTAAACTTCGAAAAGATTTCCGGCTTCAGGCGGTGCTGCAAAAGTCATATGCGTGCTGCAAAACAACAACATGTCGGCTTCGCAATTATTTAACTCACCTTTATGGTCCCTGAAAGCATTTTTGTCTCTTATTGTACGTACACATGAAAAATTTGATAAGATATGCCAAATACAGCTCAATAATAATGAATAAATGATTAATAGCAGAGGAATAAAATTTTTGAAGTGGAGTTTAATATTAAGTCAGGTTTTGCTCCCAGCTTATGAATCAGGAGTCAACACCGTCCCATTGGGAGTGTTTTCCACCGAAATAAACTCATCTTGACGACCCCCGAAGCGGGCGGATTAATTAACTTGTCATACTGCCCAATCAAATGCTCGACAGGAGACCAGCTCTCAGCAAGACACGAGTGTGTGTGCGCGCATGTGTGTGTCTCTTTCCACCTAACCCAGCAATTCAATGACTGTTAAATCTGACGAGCCGAGATTTCTGCCACACGCTTATCGCAACGTAAACTCCAACACGTCGTGACCTTTGATTAGCGCCCCCTGCCTCACAGCTTAATAAAGCCAACGGCATCCTAATAAAGAAGCTGACCTGAGATCAGGCTCTCGCTGGCACTCTCGGGCAGCTGCCGGGGCCACGCTGAGCCCTGCTCGCCGCTCACGCCGGTCTGCCTTTTCAAACGCCGCGTGCCCTCGTAAACATTACCCCGGTGATATTTCTGCATAATTTATGGCCTGGTTGACATTTCCTACCCTCACCATGGCGTGGAGTTGATTAAAAATAAATAAATAAATAAAAAAGAGAGAGGAGGAGGAGGGGGGGACAGCGTTTTAGGAAGTGGATGAGATTCCCTGTCAGCGCAAATCAAACAAAGCCAAGATAACAGGCTGCAGCCGAGCTCTCGCGCGCTGTCGATTACATAACCGAATAAACACAGACATGTGAGAGGACGATAATGTGTTTTGTTGCGTTGACATCTGTTCCGAGTTCCTCTTATTTACAGACAAACTCGTGGAAGAGGAACTGGTTCTATAGGCAGGCGCGCATGCTGTACACAATGACTTCGGAGTTGACTGACCAGTCTGTCCGCACCACTAACCCCGAGGTCACGCCAGCGACAGACAAAAGAGACTGACACACAACTATTCGGATATTATGTAAGTTCCACGATCCTCAAACACGCACACAATCACAATCCAGAGACAAACAACATCTAAATAATCACGCTCTAGCATCACTTCCTATGGAAAAAATAACTTCCCATTTAAAAAAATAAATAAAAACAACTGTGTGTGTGTGCTGAAATGGGAAAATGATTAATGACAATGAAGCGTGCTCTTCTTTGAGTTATTGCGACCACCACGAAATTAGTAACAAAGACGAAAGATTAAAAGAGTTGCATGTACTCTTTATGCGTTTATCGTTATATTCTCATTCCCATTCTTTTTGTCCTGTATTCAGGGTCAGGGAGGGGCGGGTCTTAGGACAGGAGGCGGGGTAGACCCTGGACAGGGCACACACCCTCACACACGATAGGAAATTTGGGAACATCAAATCTGTACGTCTTTGGATTGTGGGAGGAAACCGGAGTACTCCGAGGAAACCCACCACGCATGATTAGAACATGCAAACAAACCTGAGGTGGGCATCGAATCCTGACCTTGAAGGTGCATTAACACTATCACACTATCCCACCATTACACCCTAATTATAGTCGATGTAAAAAATGTAAAATTAACTTGCGCTACAGCAGCTATAAATTCGCATTCCCTTTAACAAACTCTCTCCACATTTGCCTCACACCTCGAGGTTTAAAGGTTCGAATCTTACCTCCAGTCTGTGTACATGAAGTTTGCATGTTCTCCCCCCCCCCGTTCTCCGGCTCAGGACAATATTACTAATCTGAAAGCTGACCAGTGTAGTGTGGAATAGGGAGTGTGGGATGCGATCATACTCTGGCATTTTATGACATAATCATGCTTAATGAAAAGGAAAGGACACTTTACAAGCTTAAAGCCAAGTCCAGATTAAATCCAAACGGAAAACGAGTCCAAACTGAATCACGGGTTTTTGAACACTAGCACTGATTATGCTGTTGTCTTGACAATGGAATTGTTTCTTGTATATTAAAAGACAGCACAAATATTATCTTTATTCTCATTCAAGCCCAAGACCATATAACACCAATGCACTCGATCAAGACAAGTCCAAGGACAAATGCTACTATTCTGAGACAAGTCCAACTCATGCAGAAAAGATCTTGTAATCAGCCTCAAGTCCTACGACTCTGTCGATAAAGAGATGCATGAGGGTCGCTCGAAGATCTTTAATTGCTATGAACCAACAAGTCAACAATGGCTGACTAATGAATTTCTCCAATTACCTCATGTCTTTTGTGAAACACCAAGGTTACTCAGAACCTGAATGGATGGAGGCTGGATGGAAGTAGTCAGTTGTTTGGTATCACCCTTGTGTGGAATCTGTGCTCAGGTCAGGAGACTAAACTGACACGGTTATAATAATAGGAGGGTTGCAAAAGTGGGCACAATTTATTGAGCAAGGGGTACTGAGTGGCTAAGTGGTCAGCACGGTCGTCTTGCACCTCCCGTGTCCGGGCTCGAAATTTCGTAAAATTTCATCATCCACCTTTGCACATTGCTCTCGTCATCTCTGTAAACATGCTGTAGCACCGTGGCAGACCGTAGGGCACAAAGGGGATTTTCAAGAGAGGATCCGAGAGTTGGGTTCAACTATGGCGCAAATGCATGGCTGGTGATGGAGACTATGTTGAGTAATACCTTTGAATAGAGGAAGAGTCGCACTACCAACAAGTGCAGCTCAGTTTGCACAACCTACTTCAGTTAATTAAAAGAAAAAAAATCACGGGGGAAAAAATAAAACTAAAAAAAGTTATGCCCACTTTCAGTACAGCCCTTGTACAATAAAATCCAGCTTGAAGAGCGTTTAATTGTTAAATGTTAATCGACATTCTTTAATAGACATGATGTCACCTCAAAACGTAGTCTATGACATCATAAGGGAATGCAGCGCAAGGTAAAACAAAACACGAGTCGGAGAAAAACAATCACACGGGCTTTGTTGTGAGCTAGCAATCTGGGAATTATGAAAATAATTTAATCTGCCATCTTTATCTCTCCTTTAGATGTTTAAACTGGCTATACCGGATTTTCGTGCCAAAAACTAAGGCATGAAAGACCGTGCCAAAAACTGAGACCACGCCCAGACACCATTTAAAGCGCACAACACTTTACGGGGCAACTCTTATGCAACACCACAGAAATATTCAAAAACAGAAACAGAATGCAATCAGACACTGTGAAGAGGAAACAAGAGTTCCTCCTCTTTTTCAACATGGAAAGGGCACCTCAGAGGAACTCTTCTCTGATAACTTGGTGGAGAATATTTGACAGTTTTGAGTTTTGGAAGGGACAGAAGTTTTTTTTTGTCTATAAAATTTGAGCTGCAGAAATTTGAGCACAACATTAACTAGCTTCATATTACAATTACAACAATCGATAATGGGACCTTAATAGAATACCAAGAGAATCGTGTGTGTGTGTGTGTGTGTATACGCAAGAGAAAGAAAGAGTGAGAGGGTAAGAAAAAGAAGGATGCATGGATACTTTTAGTTTAATTATATAATGTGATAATTGTACTACACATGCATTAAAAAAAGAAAAAGAAAAAGAAAGTTTTCAAAACTGCAACCATCTATGAAATACAAGATGCATTCACAATAAACCGGGACTTTTGATGAAATCTCTGGTGAATTAAGGGGTAAAGATGATTAGAGATCCCTCGTAGAGGTCTGACCTAGAATCCAAGCAATTTCCAGAGCCATTAAAGGCGTTCCTGGGAGGCCAGATGTGAATCAAGCAGTCTGATCATGGCACTGGTGTACTGGTGTATTGGTGAACACTTTCTACCTTAATAGTATCCAAGCACAAGTGAAACACTGGAATAAGTGTATTAGTGTAGCAGGGGATTAGAGAGAGAAATAAAGGGAGTTTCCCAATTTTATGCCTCTCGTAAAAAAAAAAATAATAAATAAAAAAAAAACTAACAAACAAAAAAAAAACTTGGAATATAATCGGTCAGAAAGTGTATATTACTTTTGTACAAGATTACGGCTTGTTACACAAAACGTTCATTCGAATGTGTTATTGTAACCGCTGCATGGATTACACAGCAAACAATGGATAATCTAGAACAAATAAATGTTTAATTTCTGATTTCTTTTATTTATTTATTTATTTATTTACTTAGGAAATATTAATTTAACATTTATTAAAAAAAAAAAAGAAGAAGAAATGCAGTAGTCACATTGCTGAGTAATATATCCCAGTATGGGAAAATTTTCATGACGGAGGAGTTTAAGAAATAAGGGTGTTAAATAATGTCAATCATTAATAAATTAACCACACCTGGGATACACAACAGCACTTCACCTTGAGCCGCATTACACCACCTGAGCATGAACACTCATGCATCATGTGTTAATCCATTAAATAAAAGAGACACACCTCCTGAAAAATTATTCCTCATGCTCGCAGGTCCACTCTTTCATTATTTAAGTGCTGGAATACAGGTAGTCCCCGACTTACGAACGAGTTCCGGTCCGAGAGCACGTTCGTAAGTCGGATTTGTTCTCAAGTCTGATAAAGGGAGTCTTATACGCCTTTGACGCTGATATGCAATGGAAAGCATACCAATCCACTTCTGGTAAATCTCTGTTCACATTTACAAATATTTTTAGAATTTTGGTCCGTTCATATCTTCGGAAATTGTTAACTCGAATGTTCGTAAGTCGGGGACTTCCTGAATGGAAAAAAAAAAAAAAGTTCATCAGAAGGTCATCAGCTGACATTTTATTACCACGTCATCTGAAGCAACCCCGGATCATAACACTGCCTCCTGAGGCTTGTACAGTGGGCACTATGCATGATCGCTTCATGCTCTTCCCTTCTTACCCCACCATCGCTCTGGAATAGGGTCAATCTGGACTCATCAGACCGCAGGACCTTTTTCCATTGCTCCAACGTCTAATATTTATGCTCTGTAGCAAATTGATGCCTTTTTTTTTTTTTTGACGAGTCTTACTAGCGAGTTCTAATACCAGGCAAGACAAATACATCATAGTTTGGCGACTATAAGATAAACGTAGTATCTGAAGCGAGCAGTGCTCTAAAACCCCTTTATATTTTTAAAGTGTGATGTTTATATATAATTCTGGTGCAATATATCGGCATCATGGAAATGAAACTGCTGCAGCTCTATTGAACGTGTGAAACTCGCACTTACAGCAGCATGTGCTCACAATAGTGTGAGAATACACATGAACCTTACTCGCAGAAGGACAAAAAAACAACAAAAAAAAACCATTAGATTCATAATTTCCCCTCCATCTCTGCTTCATTTCTCTTCCTCCTGTCTGCTGCATTTTTAAATGTTGTTGACTCTATATATATCGCGTGTTTTTCGGCGCCTGCACTTGTGCATCATGTCTGTGATTAAAGCTTAAGCATTGTAACCTCCCTCCTTTATCGTCCTGTCATGGACAAGATGAAATTTTTTTCCAGCCTCCTGAAACAGTGCTACAATTACCCACAAGCGCGGTGCTAAACATCCTCGACGACAGCACCTTAAAAAAATCCTTTCTGACTCGGGGGACACGGCGTAATTAAAATAGGCTTTTAATCCTCTGCGATCCTTAAATGTTTAGTCGGCAGCCACTTCATCACCTGGTAAAAAAAAAATTATTTCGAGCAATAATGCACTTCTTAATTGATCCATGAGCAAAATGGCCTGAGCCATTATCAATCTCTCTCTCTCTCCTACTGAACATAAAACAGTTTTCGAAGCCGGACGGTCAGCCTGGATAAGCTCAGCTCAACCTGGAAGGGCGCCAATACTTACGAAGCAGACTTTAAATACTATTTGTCGAAAGCGTGAACATTCTGCAGGTTTACTTTACCATTATATTTTCTCACACACACACATTTCCAAAAATATCGGCACCCCTTACGACATTTCAAATTCTCAGCTGTGTGCATGTTCTTTTTTAAAATAAATAAATTACTTCACTGAAAATTGTATTTTCAGTAAAGTTCAAAACCAGAGCCTGGGGTCGTTCAATATCTTGCTTAAACATTCATCTCCTGCCTGACAGAAGAAACCAGGTTCGGAGTTATACAAGTCACATAAGTCTGTACACTGCAGACTGGAGAAAAATGGTCCGTCTGTGCTGAACCGTAAAAAACAAAACAACAACAAAAAAAACCCACTCAGCTAACAAAAGAATTAGTGCCCACTTATTATTATTATGATTACTACTATTAGTAGTAGTATTATTGATGGTGAAGTGAGTAAAAATAACCTCCATGTCCGTCTTCCAATCCTTTCATACTCTGATCGCTCATTTTGTGCTCCGAGCTTTCTTTGCACTGTAACTGTTACATTTTTTTGTGTAAATGCAAATTCGCTGTGCCAATAATGCACTTCATGAATCATCGATGTACACATGCAAGGACAAAAATAATCATAATCTGAGCTTCCACAACTTTTGTAAATCCAGCAAAAACATTTACTCAAAAAAAATGTCTTATTCTGGTTTATTCTGGTCTTCTAAGGTTAAAATTGGGTCTTGGGTTGCTTTTTCAGTACAGATGGGAGGGAGAAAAAAAATTATAAAAAGAAAAAAAAATTGATTCAGTGATGTATTGCAATTCTTTTGTGTGGCGAATCATTCTTTAGTGCCATGAACATGTATTTGCCCCCTTTCCTGGTCATGTTTTTGTCACGGATGTTTTTTCATATTTCTCACACTTAAATGATGTAGATCATCAAACAAATTTTAATATTACACAAAGACAATCCGGGTTAAATACACAATGTATTATGACTTAATTTATTAAGGACAACAAGAGTTGTCCGAACCTACCCGGCCCTATATGAAAAAGTTATTTTGTTAAATCATGACTGAACTGTAAGTAGCCACTTTTTTGTTGTGATAAATAAATCACACCCAGGCCTGATTACTGCCAGACCTGTTGAATCAATAAATCACTTAAACAGAACCTGTTTTGTCTGACAAAGCGAAACTGGTCAAAAGATCTCACATTATGCCACTATCTAAAGAAACAGACGAGAAGACAAGTTTCGGTAAGCCAACTTTCAATTTCTAAGGCTTTCAGACTCTCAGAATTTGTTTTCCAAATACTTTTTCCACTCTGCATTGCCACACTGACCCCAGAACAGATTTAACTTGTATACGTTTGCATTTGAAGTGGCAAAATGCTCAGGTTCCTTTATAACCCTATAGATGTCAAGCTCTAAACTATTCACCCATTGGAAGGCAGCACAGCATCCTGGGTAGTTGAAACAAAAAAAATTCTATGTTCGTTTAGAATTGTAACAAAATATGAAAACAAATAAAAATAAATGATGACATTTACAGAATCACAATACAAACTGAATCGGCACCTAGGTATCGTGATAATATCGTTTTGGGAGGTTGATGAGCAAAAATAACCAAAAACGTAGCAAGAATATTTGATTTATAAAATACTCAACTAAAAGTCTAAACATTAAGTTATAGTAAAAAAAAACAGTCAGTCAAGCCCCGTAATAACGGACTGTGTTCTTTACTTTCCATCCGGAATAGTTGTGTGAAGAGCAGAGTAAGATTGTTACCTGTTCCTGTGCCTGTTGGATCTCCTCCCTGAATCTAGAAAAAATAAAATGCACCCATTTACTACATAACACCACAGTAAATACTGCATGCTCGGCTGTCACAGATCTAACCTGGAACACAATATTTAATATTTTCTGAAGTATAAAAGATGTTTTAACCCTCTTCTACATTCCGAGATGCGCATCATCATTTGTTCTTTAACTCTCTCACTCTCAATGTCGGCCCAAACACAGTATTGGTGCTGATTTAATTATTTATTTATTTATGTTTTACATATGATGGAGTAAATGAGTGTGCCAAAGAAGTTACTTCTGAAGTTTATGCAACATGGAATCGACCTATCTTGCTTTTTTCATACTGCCCCGCTTCAAACTCTAACAATTTAAAATGAAAATTATTCATATTTCTTTTTCCTTTAAGCATTGATACAAAAAATTGGAGTAAGCTTCAAAAAGCATATGACCTGTAAAAATTATTGTTTAATTTAAAGCAGTTTTTGGTAAAGGCTTAAAAAGCAAAAAAATAAATAAAAATCTGTAGTGTCCGTAACCATGTCAAATTCACATTGCAATATCTTAACAATTTTTCATTTTAGAATAATACTTAAGTTTTATACTAAAATGACATAAACCTGAAACTTTTTCAGGTTTATGTCTTTTCATATAAAATCTAAATTGGCAGAGTTTCATCTGAATGGCAGTTAAGATCGTAACTTTTTTTTAAATTCAAATGTTTTAACGGACACTACAGACATAAAAGGAAATGAAACTGTATTTAGCAACTGTGTTTCTTTTTATCTGATAAAAATATAAATGTGTAGCACATTTACCAAAAAAAAAAAAAAAGAAACATGGACCGGCAGACAGGAAGCATTAAGTATTATGAAATGAAAAATGGTGTTATAGGATTCTATCTGAAAATGTACTTTTTTTTTTACCCAAGTGAGACAGTTTTTAGCACCAGTACCATGTTTTTTGGCTGTGTATATATCATTGGTGTTTTCTTAATACTGAAATATCCAAGATCTGTACCTCATGATCTGTAAAACAAAGCATTTGCTCAATTTCTTACCATGAAGTTTCTAATGGAGCGGTGAAAGATGGTTCCATCGTAGTAGCCTTTCTTACACAGCTTTATGAAGTTCTCACCAGCTTTGGGAATCTGAACAAAGAAATATCATAGCTTTAACAAAAGTCAATGTTATTTAAAAGCCTATTGTTTGAAATGGGATTTTTATTATATATTTTTTTCATAACTTGATAACTGAGCCTTGACTCGGCCTCGTCACAAATCTAACCCCCATTTTTGAACTGTAACTTGGCACTCGGAAACTGGATCTTGAAAGCCGTCACTAGGGGTTTGGAGCGAGGAGTGAAACTCGAAACTCGAAATTAATTTTCTGAGCCTTAGCCAGGAGGACAGATGCGGCATCTGATACGAGGTACTACTTCCAGCCCAAAAAAACAAACAAACAAACAAATAAATAAATGCACTATGCAAATGTAATACCTTGAATACTGTAACATTTAAAGGTGATTAACCTGAAATTAATTTTAGCAGTGTATGTACTGACTTTCAACCGAGTTTCATCTAAAATATTTATTCATTACTTTCTTTCTTCGCCAATCAGCACTTGGATATGTTCAAAAACTTTAAGCAGCATCGATAGAGGAAAATTTTGTTTCCTTAGTGCCGTACCTAAAACCCTACCACCAGATCTTTTGCAAGTACAACTGCCCCCCAGCAGCTCCTGACCTCATAGCCTTTTCTCTTTGATAGGGAAAATGTTTACCTTAAAAAAAAAAACTGTTTTTTTATGTATTTTTTAAATTCTGTTTAACCTTTATTCGATCCTTCTCCTATATTCTCCAATACTTGCTACCGACCAGGAGGGTTGAGACCAACACCTTCTTGCACTGAGACAAATGAAGCCATGCTTATGCTCCAACACAGGGCAGTGAGACACACACATACACACCAAACTAAGAGCCATTTATCCTTTTTCACATACATGACCTCACAGGGTCGCTGTGATTGACAAGAGAGAGAGAGAGAGAGAGAGAGACAGAGAGAGAACACCATTCCTCGCAATTTGGCCTCTTGAACTACCAGCTACGGATGAAACTTGCAATCTCCAAGAAATAAAATGGGTCAAGTTGTTTATCATGATTTTCTAAAATGGTACAATTTTTGCAGGGAAAAAAAATTATTGCCGATCAAACTATCGCACGATAAACGTGACATTATTAGCCACTTGTTCGCTTGACTTTTAGACAGTTTCTTAAAGGGGACCAATTATGAAAATGTAATTTTTAGATATTCCTATGGGTATCCAGTAGGGATGGGAATCACCAGTCACCAACCCTATACCTACTGTAGGTGTCTATTCATTTAATATTGCAATTCTTAATTTTAGTATGAAAATTACATAAATATTCCAATTCAATATTCCTTTTTTCCCGAATTTATTCAAATTTTAAGATCTTAAAACTTCGTAAAAACTAAAAAGAAGTATAAATACATAAATCAATTTTAGGGTTGGTTGTGATACATGAATTGGCACACAAAAAATTTTTTGATTCATAACTGAATCCCCCCCTCCCCCCCCCAATCTGGTAACCAGTGTACATGTACACCCAAAAATAATAATAATACTAAAAGAAGTAGAAGGAAAACGAAATGGGAAAAAAATATCCTTGTTGCCGTTTTTGTTTGCTCTTCTTACATTTTTGTATTGGCCACAAATTAGAAAATAGAAAAAGCCCCGCCCCCGTAAGGGGCATGACTCAGTAGTATCTCATATACATAGACACTGGAACAACACGACTGGTGAAGGAGTAAATCAGAGGTAGATTTTGGTATGATAAACAGCATTACGTCATGGGTATTTCAGCTGGCACATTAACACACACACACACACACACTTTGGGGAACAGTTAACTTGTGGTCTAAAATATGGGACATTTCATAAATTTCAACATAACTGTGTTCAATTCTGGCTTCAAAAGCTTCTCAGGTGCTGGCTCAGTGCCACAGTTCACAAAGAGGGGAGGAGCTTGTGAAGAGTAAATGAGACGAAACATGAACCTTTTCAGCCCCATGGATTTCAAATAACAGCACTCAGGATGACGTTTGTTTGGTCTGATTGTCACGGTGAGGCACTGATAATGCTGGAATTTAGAAAACAAGAGTCACAAGACAGTCGAACGTCACGCCTACACTTACACGAGTCTTCACTAGGGGGCGGTAGTAGCTCGGTGGGGTTAAGATGTTAGGACTACTCATCAGAAGGTCACAGGGTTCAGCACCACCAAGATGCAACTGCTGGATCCTTGAGGAGGACAAACAATCTTCAAATGTCAATGTTTTCAAAGATCAGTATAAAAGCTCAATAAAAGACTATAAATCTGATAGGGGGGAAAAAAAACTTTACGATCTATCTATTGAATCAACAGTTAATAAAAATGTAATTTACACCTTAAAACCGGCGGTCTTTGAGCCAATCGTAATTTAAAGTTTACACGTCTTGAGCAGGGTCAAAAAAAGTTGGGAATTAATCAAAGGTTTAATCTTTTCGTATTTGTGTAAAAAAATAGATCGTGAAAAACTGACACTGAAAATCACGAGCTGATAATTTTTTTTTTAAAACCTTAATTACTTCCGAATAACGTAACTTATTTCAATCAACAGTTAACATAAATAAAATTTAATAAAAAAAAAAAGATCAAATTTTACATCTTAAAATAGACAGTCTTTGAGCAAATCTCAATTAAAAGTTTGCACGCCCTAAACAAGGTCACAAAAGATTAGAAATTAATCGTTTTAATCGTTTTCATCTTCCCAAAAAAAAAAAAAACCCAATCAATCGTGATAAACTGACACTGAAAATGACGAGCTGTTATATATTTAAAAAAAAAAAAAAAAAAACCTGCATTACGTCCAATTAATTTACACTTCCTTTAATAGGAAAATACGCCCGGTGCTTGCTCGGCGATATAAAATCTAACTGTAAATCAGTGAGAAAAACAGAAAGGTTAGAGGAGTCAAAAATAAACACTGAGCCACAAATAGAAAAGCTGAGTGGTCAGGGGAGTGGGAGTCGAGGTGGACCTGGGGGGAGGAGTAAAGGCGACAAAACGAGGGAGGGAGGAAAGAGACAGGAGGGACGCTTAATTCTTTATCGCTTATTTTTTTTCCTCCTGATTTGACGAGAACGCAGCCAATGGAAAGAGGCGAAAACAGCACCTAGTTACTGCGGCCAAGACTGCAGAGGGCTGTCTCTATGCCTGCCAGGCAGCTTTACCTCAGCCACACACACACACACACACACACACACACACACACACACACACACACATATACACACACACACACACACACACACACACATACACACACACACACACACATACACACACACACACACACACACATACACACACACATACACACACACATACACACACATACACACATGGGCACGAGGGTGGAGCTTGTTTTCATAATCAAAGACAGGAAGCAAGACAGACAGAAAGACAGAAAAAGGAAACAAGATCACTTGTGTGTTCAGGTGTGATAACTCGGCTCTCATGAAAGTATGAACCTCTCTCTCTCTCTCTCTCTCTCTCTCTCTCGTGCACACAATGCAGAACTCAAGGCAATATACAAGTTATAAAAAGCACAACTACATAAAAGGAATCAGTGTGGATGATCAAACTTGGTTATTTTTCCCATAACGCCACATCCTCAAGTGTTTTATTCCTCTTATATCAAAGCTGAAATCCAACAACTACGGTTAATTTGAATCCTTTATGAATTTTAGAACGTCACATTAGCATTTTTAATCCTTTTACAGTTACACTGAAGGTCATCACTTACTCTACAGCAGCAATTAAGGACAAAATATACAGATTGATATAAAACAGAGTATGACGGAAAATCTGAAGTGACAATTTTTAGCTCTGTTACTCCTTCCAAAAACATGAATAAAAATAATTTAAATCTTTTTCGACCACCATGTCAACAAATGTGTGATTTTTCTTTGTTAAATAAAATACAACGCCTAAATGTGACAAAAAATTACTCCAGACCCAAATCAACCCGGGCCTCTCAAGCGAGCGTCTCAAATCTTTGCATTAAAATGTAGATGTTTCCATCAGTCATGGAGACTCTTAATTTCTGGTATATTATTGCTCTCCTAAATTACTTTTTCTCCTGCTCTTTTACGTTTGAGGTTAATCGACTACAGTGGAACTTCGGCATACGAATCGCCGCCTTAAGGACTGAAATTCTGCGAGCGTTGTGTGTCGGCGTACGAAGCATTTTCGGCCAAGTCGCGCGTGTGTCCGGGAGCTGTTCATAACTTGTTAATGAATTAATGAATAAAAACAAATAAATAAATAATTCAGTCAGTGAAAGCAGTTTCGAAAGAGATACCATGTTGCCTTTGGCATGCGTTCAAAAGCTACATTTTACACCACCTGATGCCAACTTGCGAGGAACGTTGAAATCCGCCACGAACCGTTCCTGCAATACGCCAGCAAATCGTCTCCTTCTGCACGAGTCTGCAGCAGCGACTTTTGTTCAGGTAATCCGGGTTCAACAACAATGAACAACCATATGAACACTCGCGCGCACACACACTTCGAACACTTATCCCGTGGTAAATAAACATGCTAATAGTGTGCGTGTTAGTTTCTTTCAGGAGAAATAAACTCACAGACAAGGTGATATTATTGTTCTTCAAAAGCAGTACAAATCTCTCTCATGACCCTGTATAAATATTTTTAAAAATAATAGTGGTGTTTAGAAAAGAAGATATCAACCTTTGAAAGCTTTCACAAATCCGTGACGTAATTTACGAGTGGCAAAAAAAAAAGGGGGGGGGGGGGTGACACCTGAAATTAAAAGGGTTATATAACTCCTGGACACTTTCAAGGAAAATTTGGGGTTTTTCTGTTACTCGCGGTAAGGTTTGTTTTGGCAAGTTTTCATCAGAATCTGAGATAGGAAAAGGAACTTTTGGTTGATTTCACACGGATTGACACGAGTCCCTTCATTTTCACAAGCTCAAAAGTAATTGGACAAACTAACAACCATAAATATAAGCATCTACATTCCGATCACATCTTGATTCAGTTCAAATCAAGAATACAGAAACTGCTGCGCTGTCCGAATACATATGGACCTGATTGTGTGTAAACGGTACGAGTATCGGTAACAAACAGGGGTCAGTCGTACAAAAGCGAAACCAAAGTACAGCAGGGGACTTGTTTATACTGTAGTGTTTATACTGTATACAGTCCTGTTCGAGAGCAAAATGGTTAAAGTGTGTGTGTGTGTGTGTGTGTGTGTGTGTGTGTGTGTGTGTGTGTGTGTGTGTGTGTGTGTGTGTGTGTGGACAAGGGGTTAAATTGAACCCAAATGACCTCAGGTTATTGAATCACACCAACGCAGCAGCCTAGAAACACTTGGCGACATTACAGCTGACATCACAATGTTAAAACGCTCCGCTTCTCGTTTGTGTCCGTCCCGACGGATGGTTGCGTTTAAACTGTAACATGAGTGGTGAAGTGGTGACGTCACCGATCTCGGCTGCTGATCATTGAGATCCTGAAGATCAATCTGTAGTGTAATTATTTATCGATTATTTAATTGCAATGATAATCTTCAAAACCGATCGTATCGTAACCACTCGGTGATGGTGGTCTTAAAGCAACTAATTTAGGGCGTTGCCGTGGTGATAAACTGACCCCCCCCCCCCACCCTGCGGGTAGAACGGGGGGGGGGGTTATTAGAGGACAAATTATTTAATCTTCATAACATCTGCCTCTAGTGTGGCAGCTTGCCGAGTCTGATTCGGTCTCGTTCACTCAGAGTGTGACTTAAACACAAGTACAGAGGGAAAGAGTTTGAGCTTTACATGAAAGAAAATGTATAACAATAGAAGACAGATTGAGAGAGAGAGAGAAAGACAGACAGAAATAAAAGGAAAGTTGAGGACAGAAAAAGAGAGAAGTCTGAGGCAAGCAGACTTTAATAAAGAGCTGTAGAAATGACATGGAAAGAAACAGAAAGAGACCAAGAAAGAAAAAAAGAGACTGTCGGACACAAAGTCAGAAGAAAAAAAAAAGAAGAGAGAGTAAGTTACAGTGAGAAAGAGGACAAAAAATGGAGAGACAAATCATAGAGAAACAAAACAAGAGAGATGCAGAAAGAAAGAGATAAGCAACAGAAAGAGAGACAGTAAAAGATATGAGACAGTAAAAGATGAAATCAGAGAGACAAAAAGAGAAGAAACTGCAGAGACAGGAAGAAAAGACAGAAAGACACAGAAAGTTACAGCAAAAAAAGGGACAGAAAGGAAGGGAAATGAAAAAAGAACTGAGAAGGAAAGTGATGGAGAGAGACAGAGAAAGTCAGAGAGAGAGAGAGAGGGAGGAAGACAGGAGTGAGAAAAGGCAATGAGAGAATGGCAGAGAGACAGAAAGAAACTAGAGCCTAGAAAAAGACACAGAAAACACCAGTGAGACAGAGAGAGAGAAAACAAGAAGAAACAAAACAATTTAGAGGGAGGAAACAAGAGATAGACATGCTGAGAGAGAAAGTGTGAGGGATGCACAGTAGGAGAGAGAGACACAAAGGGAGACAGACAGTGAGACAGACAGATGTATGTGGGGAAAAAACAGTGTTTAAAAGAGAGAGATTACACACCTTTACCTTTTTACATGAAGACAAGGTGTGCGTGTGTGCATCTGTGTGTGCGTGTGTGCATCTGTGTGCGTCTCTGTGTGTGTGCACCTTATCACAGTGCAGCTCCAGGTTCAGGTCTCCTTTGTTGGTGTGGATACGAACATAGCCTTTCTTCTTCACGTACTGGTAGCGCACTGCGTCGTCCGTGATAGCGTCTGAATACACAAGCGCGCACGCGCGCACACACACACATATATATATATACACACACACAAGAGAGAAAGATAGGAATTTAGCATTCCTTAGATGCAGAAAACTTGACTATAGATTCTTAACCTCAGAAAGATAATTTTGTGGTGATAATGAGGAATTTTACAGAGCAAGGTCAAAAGTTTTATATGTACTATATGTACTGTACATATAAAACTGTAAAGTTGGTGTGTTGTACATTGACGAATAATTTGTTGGGACGTAAGATGAGTAACGGAGACACATCAAGATGTTTCTTGGAATTTTTGTTTGTGCACCCATCACGTTAAAACTACTCAATGAATTGTAATGGGGTTTTCACTGGTGTATTTGTCTAGGCTTGAGGAAACATACAGGCTTTGTTTCATCGTGATCGGCCCACGTGAAGAGAAGATATGCTACTTTGAATGGAATTTAAATGGAAAACGCCGTTATATCACCAAAAAAAAAACCTTGAAAAAAATCATTAGCTCATTTCAAAATCCAACAGATGGCGCTTTACATTTTTTAACTCGCACTTATGAGTGTGCAATTGAAATCTACTTAATAAACGCGACCTCACACCTTCATTCCGCGCACATCAAGGTAACAAAATTTTTTGTACATTCCAAAATTCCACAGTTGCCGCTGTACGTTTTTTAAAAAAATGCGCCTATATTAATAATAATAGCGATGATGTAATACAAACTCAACTTGTTCTGGTTGGTTTTCTTCAGAAATCTGAATATACAGAATTTTATAATTTTCAGAAATATGAAATGATAAAAGTAGAAGACGTATTTAGCGTGTGAGCATCGTACCTGCTTCATGTGTGGTGGCTGGAGTCATAGCAGTGGACGTGAAGGAGGCAGACACTCGGCCTGTCGAGTAATGAGCCTAAAACAGAGTGACACACACACACAGCGAGTTTGAGAAGTGTCTTATACACATGGTACGCTCAGTACATCTTTCATATCTTCTCTTAGAGAGAGAGAGAGAGAGAGAGAGAGAGAGAGAGAGAGAGAGAGAGAGTGGGAACAGGACAGGAGGTATTTGGGATCCTCTGAATGTTACTACACAAACATTTTGGGTTTCTTAATGATCAATGTTCCTCTCTTTGCAGAGATGCATTTCTGCTCAATGCGGTAAACCCTCGTTAAGTGCTTTTTTGTTTTTCGCGCCAAACAATGAACAAAACTCACAGGTAAAAATCAGCGATGATTAGATAATAATGATCTACGCAAATTAGCTCCATCTAGCACTTACGGCCATACCAGGTCACAGAGAGCACATTGGATTCCTCTACTCCTGCACAATTAAGAAATTGCGGTTTACATCGCAATCTCAACGTGTCAAAATAATCGTGAGGTAAAATATTTTTTATTTAATTTTTTTTAATCATGCGGCCCTAGTTTCCCCAATGTCTGATGTGACATTAAGTGACAAGTTATAAAAGCGGGATTTTTTACCACAGATACTCTGCTATGTGATTGGCTGACTGCTTAAATGTTAAGTTTTACAGTTAACAAATCTCTCATAGCTCACATAGCCCCATCCCAGTTTTTTTTTTATTATTGTTTTTTTTAAGCCAACTCATGAGATGGATGTGGTTTCCAGAAAGGAAATTCAATTACAGTGGAACCTCGGATTGCGAGTAAAGTGGTTTACGAGTGTTCTGCAAACGAAGCAAAGATTTTAAATAAATTTTT
>JAAGKR010007494.1:0-33975 GCA_011419295.1 Clarias macrocephalus | reverse complement strand
AACTAATAATGTACTTATTAAATTATTAAAAGTATAGCTACTATTTTTTAAATATGAAATACAATTTGAATAATATTTTAAATGATCTTGATTTTTGTTCTCACATAGTCCCTGTGAACGAGCCGTTGCCATAGAAACGATAATACATTATAACAAATGTATTAATATAAACCTGCGCTACCATCAGAGCTACTGTTAATTAATCAGATAATTAATCAACACCTTCTGACCAATCAGGACACAGAACTCGACAGCGCCGCGATCGTGTCAAGTATCGCGATACTGATGTCACTGTATCGCATCGTATCGACGAGCCGTGACTCTGAGCAGACGTGGTGAAGAATCACACTGTACAACTTCTCATCATAATCCAGGACATGACAGGAAGTGCGCGCGCGTGTGTGTGTGTGTGTGTGTGTGTGTGTGTGTGTGTGTGTGTGTGTGTGTGTGTGACAGAGAGAGACACTCATATCTGTTTTAGCCTCTATCTTCCTCTTTTATGTTCATGTTGAATAATCTCTCACTGATGAAACAACGTGGTCTATAAATACGGCAGCGCATGTCGTTCCTCTGTGTCAGCTCGAGCGCTTGAAATAAGAGAGGCTGTGAGTCATCCTTATCAATACTGGACATCTTACACTGTCTTCACAGCTGGTTTCCTCAACACACACACAGACACAGACACACACACAGACACACACACAGACACACACACAGACACACACACAGACACACACACAGACACACACACAGACACACACACAGACACACAGCTCCCATCTGTTAGGCGTTCACCACTGACCGGGCTGCTTTGTAAAAAGGCCAAAGGGTTTAACAACACAACACACTCGTGCACATACAGTACAGTACGTACAGTTCAGTGTAAAAATTAACTGATTGTTCAAAACAAAAACAAAAAAAGCTGTACGCCTCTTTCAAAATGGTTGACACCCTCCTTACTGCATATTGAGACAGCGCAGTGACGGAGATGAGAGTAAAGGTGTGTGTGTGCTCGGGATCATTATCTTGTTAAAAAAAAAACAAAAAAAAAAACTCTATTGCCAAGTTTTAACCTCAAGAGGCAACCAGGTTTGCTATTGTTTTAATTTGTTTATTTATTTTTGTTAGACTTTTAAAAACAAATCAAAAAACAACAACAAAAAAATTTTTATTTACGTCTTTAAGTCTTTTGAGACTACAGGTCGACAACATGAGTCATTTTCTAGTTTTTATTAAATGGCAACAAAAATAATGAATGTTTTACACAATTAAAATATGCAAAGTCTTTTAAAAAAATCTAAATTATGAAAAATGATATGTATTTACACAATTGACGCCCAAGGACATTACGTAAGAGACATGCCTTTGTACATTGTGTCTAAATTCCAGCCCTGGGGGCCAAACTCGGCCCTGATCGGTTTTAAATGGCTTCCCTGTAATTTTTCCTTTTACCTCTTGGTGGCAGCAGACTGCGCTAACACAGCTAGATAAATGGCAAGAGACTTTTTCTCCTTCTCTCGCAATGCGCGCAGATAAACGAGTGTACAGAGCGATGTTTAGGCGTGACTTCAGGAGCTGGAAAGACGAGCAGTTGTTCATCCAGAGTCGGAGTCAATGCCATGTAATAGCGATTGAGGGATTTTATATCACGAGATATTGTGAAACAAATGAGAGGAATGAGAGAGCGAAGCAGGCGGTGGCACTTCTGGCACGAGCACCTTTACATCAGAGCGAACACGGAGCAGAACGTTACAAGCGGCGACGCTGCCAAGCACCGGGCGCGAGGCACCGCTCCAGAAACCTCCAGAGAGTCTCACCGGCCCCAAAGAAGAAGCACTAAATGGAGCTCTAAAATATATATATATATCGGTGCCCTTGGGTATTTTAATGTTGTCTTATCTGGCACGGTTTGAAAAAAAGTTTACACGCCCCTGCTTTACACTGACTGAAATCACAAGCAGAGTCGGCCACAATGCTGGCGTCAAAAACCCAACATCTTACACCTAAAAAATCAACACGTAAGACAGGATACTGCACGTAAACAGAGAGAGACCAGCCGCAAATAAGACAAAGGCTAAACAAACATTTCAAAGAGACAGAAGAGAATAAAAAGAAAGAAAGAAAAGAAAGAAAAACAAAGACCAGACCCAAATAAAAGTAAAATCTAGAAGAAAAAATTCAAAGTGAGACAAGATACAAATAAGCGTCAGACTAGAATGAAAAAAAAAAGTAACACAAAAAGTAAGACAAGACGCAAATTTTGAAATGAGACCAGAGGTAGCATTAAAAGGTGAGACTGGCAAAATTAAAATGAAAGACCAAACAAAAATGAAGAGTCAGGCTCGAACAAAAAAAAGGACGAAGTATCCAGAATAAAAAAAATAGATATTTGTGTTTATATATATAAGTGTGCATCCTGAATGTGGCAACACTTCTATATATAGTGTATAAAGTTTATATAGTGTCGAAGCCTCGTGCGTGGAGATGAGCTGAGGTGCGGCTTCATGGCTACACTGAGTTATGGGTCACTTAAAGGAGGCGTCAGCAATTCTGAAGAAAGATTTGTTAATATTTGAACTTAACAGCCGAACACACACACACACACACACACACACCCTCCATTCAGTGATCTTTCAGAAGCTCCACCCCTCAAAATTTCAGGAATGTGATGAGATATTTTCTAAATGTAACTTATATATATATATATATATATATATATATATATATATATATAGGACTGGATACATCACGGCTTAAATTCAGCTACATTCAAATAAATCTACTTAGAATAGAATGAAGGATAAAACGAATTAAGCTCATTGCTGTAGCGTCTTTCATTACTGATTATTTCCTGATGTTGGAGCAGCAGTCCTGTTCTTGTGCCACCCAAAAACACACTTCCTACCCGTCCGTGTGTGTGAGAAGACCGGCGTATAAGGAGCTATTAAAGGACATGGCCTACTTCCCGCTCGGCCTGGATGTGTTCTGCATCAGCCAACACTCATGCTAAGTCCTCTGCTACACTTAGCTTCAATTCACAGGACGTCCGCTGCTCATAAACCCTCCCTCTCCTTCTCTCCTCTCCTTCTCTCCTTCTCTCCTTCTCTCCTTCTCTCCTCTCCTTCTCTCCTTCTCTCCTTTTTCATATTTGCTCTGGACAAACGTGATTCTCTTCATGTCTATCTTATCTCTTTACCACTCAGTTCTGTTCTTCCACATGCCTCGTTTGCTTATCAGTCCCCGGCTACATACGGTTTAATACACCAGCCACCCTCCAGGACCTGAAGGAGAACCACAGGACTGTTTCAGGAAGGAAAGACCCCAGGGTTAAAAAAGAAAAAACGAATTAAAATAATAAAATTAATGCATTTTGGCTGTATTGGGTAAAGCTGGGTGCGTTTGCAGAACCTCACTATCAGCTTGCTGTTCTGCAACCACCCACACACACACATACACACACACACACACTCACACACACACTCACACACACACACACACACACACACACACACACACACACACACACACACACACACACACACACACACACACACACACACACACACACACACACACACACACACACACACACACACACACACACTCCTGCTCAACCACAAAAAAATATAATTTGCATGAAGACAGAAAGACAGCCGAGCGATTAAAGATCTTCCCAGGAGACGAGCAGCACCACCCTGAGATCTCTAACAAAAGTTATGAAATTACATCATGCAAGTCCACCTCGAAAAATTTATAGACTTTTGACTAATTTATCTGCAATCCCCAATAGGCCACTAAAACAGTCATACTGACTGCAGAATTAAAGACAGACATGAGCGGAGACACGGGGTAAGAGTAAGACTTTGGCTGAAGATAAAAGTTATAATGATTTGCAGCATAAAAATGAGACAAGGCCATAAAATGATAGTAAGACTGTAAGAGGTCAAAAAAATGAATGAAGATTCAAGACCTGATGTAACATTAAGAAGCGAGACTGAGTGCAAAGATAGAATGTCAGATCAAGCACAGGATATGTTTTAATAAAACCAAAAATGGATACAAATTTGCAAAATAAAAATAAGACTAGAAAAAAAGTAACACCACACACAAATAAGAGAGAGACTTGAAGGAAAATGCAATAAAAAGTAAGATAGAATTAGAAAAAAAAGTAGAAATAAAAATGTAAAAAATTTAAAGTGAGACCAGACACAAATAACAGCAGAGAGACAAGAAGTAAAAGAAGTAAGAGAGGACAAAAAAAATGAGACTAGGCACAAGAGAGAATTAAATGTGAGACCAGACATGTAAATAATAGACAGATCAGAAGATAAAAAATTCTAAGTGAAACTAGAATAAAACTAAGAACATATGGGAATAAGAGAGAGACTGGAAGATAAAAAGTGAGACAGGACACAAAATAAGTGTCAGGTGTGACCCCCTATATATATATATATAATATTCAAAACTGTTTTTTAGACCAGAAGTATTTCTCAATCCGCTAATGAAGCCTGATTACTCTGAGGTCTGAGGCATTTTATTTCAGCAGGGCTTCCTCATCATAATGGTTAATTGGTGCGGTCATTTCTCTGAACATGCACTCTGTCTCATCTACGAGACAGCGATATTGCTGAACTACTCAATAAATGATTAACAACTGATAGTAAAAAATGTTTTCTCGGAAACATATAAGGATATAAGGATAAGGAAAATGATCTCTATAAAAACGCACGACCTTTGATTTGCTAACGAGTTGCTCACTGCAGCATGTTCCTCCCATTTTACAACAAGCACGATAAGCGTACTTTATTCTGCTTTAGTCACATGTCAACATTCATGACTGTAGCGTTCTATAGGCTAAATAGCTAATATTATACATAGATAAGCAGCCTAAAGCCTTCGATAACATCTTACACAGTGACTCATTCTGTTAGTGATCCAGGCTGAAATGGGTGCAAATACTTTTCCAGCTCCACACGTAAATATTATACTACGTAGCACGAATAATATACATCGTTTTGACGTGTTATATTTTCATGCAAAGGAATAAAAACTGAATAGTATCGTCGAGCCGATAATCAGAAACGTCCTGAGTGTTTACACATCAATATGCATCATAGGAATCAATATGCATCATGCAAGTGCACAGAGATCATCAACACACACACACACACACACACACACACACACACTGTGTTACTGTGTTTATAATAGCTGAGTGTACAGGGTGAAGGGACAGCAGGTTTATAGCTAGAGTACAGTGGATGAAAGGAATAGAGACAAATGAGGACACAATGAGGAACCAGGTCTATCATTTACTCACTGTGTGTGTGTGTGTGTGTGTGTGTGATATCCACTATATGCCTGGGTTTCCTCTGGGTGGTGCACGTGTCATGTCATATCTGCGCCAGTGCATCAGGAAGCTCTAGATATGAATGAGCCCCCCCCCCCCCGCTCCCCCCCTTATATAGTTACAATGTATCATGTGTGCGTCATGACGCGTTATAATGCCTGTAAGAATGTTATATGGGTATAAAGCGTGCGCGATACAATGTTTTAAGCCGCGCATGATCGATACCGAATGTGTGTGTGTGTGTGTGTGGTGTGTGTGTGTGTGTGTGAGTGTGTGTGTGAGTGAACACTCACCGATCCCGGGGGCCGAGTAGATGAAGTACAGCGCTGATGTAGAGAGGGAGAAGAGGAAGAGGAGCCCGAGGAAGGATCTCCGGAACCTCATCTGCGGGGGCATCACGTCGGAATCAATCAGTCAGTCAGTCAGTCAGTTAAGCTAAAACGAATTAAAGAACGAAATGCGCGGAGGAAATCTCCCCCCAGCTCGCGCGTTTAGAGGAAGAAGAGAGAAACCGGAGGAAGGAGGAGGAGAAGCCCGTACAGCTCGAGACAGAGAGGGTGGGGTGGGGGGGCAGAGGGAGATCCAGCAGCAGGAAGAGGAGGATGAGGAAGAGGAAGATCCAGGGGGACAGGGAGAGAGAGAGAGAGAGAGAGAGAGAGGGAGAGAGAGAGAGCGCGCGAGCGGGAAGCCGCGGGTGCGAGTCAGCAGATCTCAGAGATCCACAACATCCTGTTCACTGGCGCGAGCGCAGCCTGATGAATGGAGCGGCAGCCGCGCGCGTCAGAAGAAAGGGCAGAGCGCGAGCGGCTCGAGTCCTCGCTGCATCGATTCGAATCCCAGCGAACCGACTCTCAGGAAGCGGATCAAACGTCACGGCTGAGTCTAAGGCTGAGGCGCGCTTAAAGATGTACAGGACCAGTTCCAGTCCTCCTGAGGATCGCAACCCGCGGCGGCCCGCCCCGACTGGCGGAATGTTCGTCTCTTTATTTACGTGAAACATTTTGTAAAACATGACAAATCCCACAAAGTAAATAGTTAAAAGAAAGTTATTTCAATATGCAAACTCTTCATGAAAAGTGTTCTTAGTCACCTGACCAAGGGCTCATTAAAATAGTATTTAACCTGGTTTATGTAATGGTGAGGCTCGACATGAATGATGTAGAGGCTAAGAGAAGAAAAACTAAAAGTAAGACATGATAAGAACCAGACGCTAGAAGGAACATGTAAGGCAGGGTAATAAAAGTTAAAGAAAAAAAACGATAAATTAATTACATTTTAGACAATTTTTGTCCATTTTAGTCAGAACAAATGTGAGAACCGGACTAGCATGAGAGAGAGAGAGAGAGAGAGAGAGAGAGAGTGTGTGTGTGTGTGTGTGTGTGTGTGGTTTAGAATTTTACGCTTGTAACATTTTCCAGTAAACAGTTCTTTAAAAACCAATAACAGTAATATCATATCAGTCCACACAGAGTATATATGTGATTAAGTAATAATAATAATAATAATAATAATAATAATATATATATATATATATATATATATTATCCAACTTTCCTCAGGTGTACTGAGATCCGCATATAAGCTCATAGTAAAGCTCGGTGGAGTAAGGGGTGTGTGTGTGTGTGTGTGTGTGACGCATAACTCATAAATCTAGGATTTCCACCCAAACTAATCATGGTCCAACCATTCAAACGTTTCAAATGAACCGACTCAGTGAAGTGATTCGTTTAACTGACTCCTTTATTTTTATTGGCTCTCTCAACCACAGACTGCAGGGTTGCCAGATTGGTGTGTGTGTGTGTGTGTGTGTGTGTGAGAGAGAGATCAGACTGATAATGTAATGTTTAAAAGAAACACTGCAACAGGGATAGATCTGTCTTTCTTTTTCTGCTTTTATTCGAATAACCTGCAGGGATTTAAATAGAGTTGAAGTTTGTTAGATTGTTGAAGTGAAGTGGACACTGGGTGGTGTGATGAAGCTGACTTCCTGTGACAGCCCTCAGGTTAATTAAAGCTAATAGTTTTCCTGTAACAAAGTGCTTTACTTCTCTTACACCTCAGATTTTGTTTCTGATGAATTTACCGGTATGTATATTTAATTATAAGTTTCCTTACTCGTTAATAATGATACCCGTAAATAATAATATTAACGTTATAAACATTGACTGTGTGTTACTATAGAAACAATAACATAACATACATTGTGGGGCTTCAACCTGAAAATATAGTTGCAAGCAACGATGAGCGGGTCCATGCACCGTGTGCCATCACCTCCAGGATGCACCACAACATCTGGGTTTTTTTTTTGTTGTTGAGCATGTTAAGACCTCCAAAGTCATTACCGGCTGAGTGCAGCACACAAAGTTCTCACTGTTTACTTGGGTTTTCTGTGTATAATGTTAAACATTTTTGATCTCAATAGTGTGTGTGGTGTGTTAGTCTGTGTGTTAACATTTGTGATGTGTGTGTTCAAATCAATTCAATTCAATTCAATTTTATTTCTATAGCGCTTTTAACAATGTCTCAAAGCAGCTTCACCAAAAAATAATAATAAAAGTGTGTTTGTGTGAGAAAAAATGTGCTTAGATAATAATGAGATTGTCCCTGATGTCCGTGATGGTGGCAAGGAAAAACTCCCTGAGATGGCAATAGGAAGAAACCTTGAGAGGAACCGGACTCAACAGGGACCCCATCCTCATCTGGGTGATAACGGAGAGCAGCGATTATATAACGACCTCATGTGTGTTAGGCTGCTGGAAGGTCAGCGATATTCAGTGATATTCGAAATAAACACAAAAATGTGCGTGTCAATGTTGAAAAAAATAGCATCACCGTATGTCACAATATGATATCACTCAAAATAATGTTACTCAATATAATGCCACACATCGGTTACTATAGAAACAGTAATATACATTATTATATAATAACATAACACAACATACATTGGGGGACTTCAAGCTGAAATAATAATATCACTGATTAGAGTTTTAAAAAATAATTTAATTTGTACTTGTTATGCTAGTTCTAAAAATAATTCCAATATGCTTTGAATTCCCTGTGAAATATTTACCCTGACATACTTTACATTTCTGAAAAATGAAGGGCATGTCGAGTCATGCTAAAAATAGCAATAAAATACCGTCTTTATGAGAGTTTCCCAGCAATGCCTCGCAGCCAAAACCATCAACTCTTGCAAGACCTAACAGACACCAAACAGCCATTACAATAAAACCACTGGCAGGTGGTGAATAAGTGAATAACGCCAACCAGCTCATTACTGTGTCACACCAGTGGCGTGGAATGTGTTGTCATATTGAGCAGTCAGTATATCAAAGTTGATGAGTTGGAAGCAGGAACAATGAGCAAGTATAAGGATTTGACCGACTTTGACTTGATGTTTAGATGTCTGGGTTAGAGTGTCTCCAAAACAACATGTTTGGTGGGACGTTCCTGGTTTGCAGTGGTTCATTTTGCAAAAGTGCTCTAAGTAAGGACTGAATCAATACTGGGGTCATGAGCGGTCAAGGCTCATCAAGGATGCACATGAGGGGTGAAGTGTCTGGTCTGATTCCACACTGCATTTTACATTTATGGCATTAGGAAGACACCCTTATCCAGAGCGAATGACATTTTATTCTTATTCTACATCCGAGCAGTTGAAGGGCCCAATCCTGGCAACTTGGAGGTGCAGGGGCTTGAACTTGGGACCTTCAGATCAATGGTCCAATGCCTTAACCACTGATCTAATCCCTGTAGCTCAAACCACTGAAAAGTGAACTTGCTCTGATAGACACAGTTGGTTGCGTATGGAGCTGTGTAGCGGCGGAGCGGTCAGGGTGTCCGTGCTGACCCGAGTCCTCCACCAGAAGTCCTTACAATGAGCATCAGACCTGGACCACCGGAGCAATGGAAGAAGGTGGCCTAGTCTGATGGATCATTTTGTCATCATGTGGAAGGCCAGGTGCACCTGTATTGCTTACATGGGGAAGAGATGCATTATGGGACGAAAATGAAGCCAACCCAACGTGTGAAGCTTTGCATAATGTTCTGCTGGGAAACATGCCAAAAAGTTGAAAAAGTTTGAAACGTGAATATTTAGGTTATGTTGTGCTTAGGTCAGGCCAGCGACATCCGGTGAACTAATATGTGAAATCCTGTGTGATAAGTACAAACTAAGTTTGCACAAACTATTTTTTTTGTTTTTTTTTTTAAATGTCATGTTGTCACATTGTCACTTTTTTCACTCTTGTTTGCACACTTGCACTTTATGTTGTCTCTTTTGTACAAAAACTTAGACAGTTCTTTGTTAACTTAACATGTCAATCTGTCTTGTCCCAGCTAGCCAGCTAATTAGGTCTCTAAGTTAGCTAGTTAGTTTTTGCTAATTTATGTTGTTAATTTATGTTGTCATGTCAATCTGTCTTGTCCCAGGTAACCAGCTACACTAATAGCATAAGTAAGAAAAGGAACTGACTTGCACAGATGTTTGATATTATAATTTATTATAATGTAATGTTATAATGTTTATATAATAAATGGATAAAGGTATGCTATTAAGCTCTTTAATTAACTAATTAAATGAGATAGATAGATAGATGTGTAATATTAAGCGCTTTAATTAACTAATTAAATTAAGTTTTGGCAAATGTGATATGAGCAAAACTCTTGGGGTTGTTCAACTTCTGGGTGGTAACAGTTGCACCTATTTAAGGCAGCAGCTGATTTTATTATTATTTTATTTTTAAAATATGATTTAATAATAATAAAAAACTTTCCATAATGTCACAAACTAGAATCGGAATTCTAATAAATTATTGGATATTCCATAATTGCAAAATATGTGAACATTGTGGATCTGTGGAGATTCTGCAACCAACAGAAAGAATGTATGGTGTAACAGTACAAGCATTTTGGCGACACCTTGGAAATTATATTTTACATTTTATTCATAAATCCGGACAGACATAATTATCTTTTTCTGTCACAGTAACAAATAATTTTAATATATTGTCAACTTTTATATTTTAATGGAAATGTTCTACATTCATAAATGTAAATTTTTTCCAAATCATGTTTTAAACTATCACCATTGATCTGTGAAATACAAAACCTTTAACCTCTTAACCTCTTAACCTCTAATAGAAAACCTTTTCTGCTATTGTCTCAACATCTTGTGTGTGTGAACTTCTATTAAAAAAAAAATAAATATGTATATTTGCCCTGCGATGGATTGGCACCCTGTCCAGGATGTACCCTGCCATGTGCCCTAAGTCTCCTGGGATAGGCTCCAGGCTCCCGTGACCCTGAATACAGGATTAAGCGCTATAGATGATGAGTGAGTGAGTGAGTAAATATGTATATTATTTTTTCTTTTTTGTTATTTGCTAGTTTACTATGTGTTATCTGTTATTATTTATTTGCATATTTTTTGTTATAGTGTATATATTCTGTTTAACTGTGAATAGTTATTTATATACTTCAGTATTTTACACCTCAGTCTTGAACTTCTACACTTTTAATATACAATTGTAATTTTTTAGTGATTTACTAATAATAATTAAAATAAATAGATAAAATGAATAAATTATTGGAAATTTATGCTCACAACCCGAAAAAATAGTATCTCGTTCATTCATCTGCAACTGGAACAGACCACGCCCACTTTCTCTCTTACGGGTATCCGCTGTATTAAAAGACGCTTAGCATTCTGGGACATGTAGTTTAAGTTAACAAGTTGTGTGTAACGCTTACGCTGAATTGACTGCAATATCATGATCTACAATGAAAAACAAGTCTAAACATAAAACGAATTAAAATAAGCCAGAAATAGTATCTGTTTACGAGATACCGAGGTTTAAATCCTTGTTTATAAGACATTTTAAAACTACATTTCCCAAAGACCTCCGAGACTGCGGAAGCGGTCGTGATGTGGCCGCTGTGTGACACGGATTAGCCTAGCATGTGGAGTTTAAATGGACAGGATTTCGTTATTTCTGATTGTTTGTACTTTGTTTAAGGATGAAGCTGTTAGACAGAGGTGTAGTTTGGAGTTTTGTGGTTTTGTTCTGCCTCGTTTGTGAATGTAGAAGCGATGACACACACGCTGAGCTCAGGAGAGAGGAGGAGAAGAAGGATGTGGAGCAGAACCAGAACCAGGAACCAACCCAGGAACAAACCCAGGAACAAACCCAGGCTCTCACAGGAGGAGGAGGAGGAGGAGGAGGAGAGGAACACTTAGAGAATGAAAACCCACCAGACCAACAAACTGACTTTAGCAGGTAGTTAGCATCCCTGTTAGCCTGTTAGCTTGCTGACTAATAAACACAACATTTACTTTTATGATGTGATGATGTAATGTGTGGCATGTAGTGATCTTGCACAGCATTAAAGCTAAACACACTGCCTGGGTAAAAAAAAAGAAAGTGCCCCATTTCACAAGGGACACACTACTGACCAGAATCAAGCAAAGACAACAACTAGGGACACACACACACACACACACACACACACTAAACAGCTGTGTGTCCATAAGAAAACCACTTGTTAGTGAGACTCATCAGAAAAAAGGCTTCAGTTTTCTAGAGAGCACAAAGACTGGACTTTGAAGTGATGAAAAAAGGTCATGTGACCTGACTGATCTTATCATTTTGATTCATACAAATTCACATTACAAACTTAATGTAAGCATACAAACTTAACAAAAATAATTCTTTTGATTGTGTAAAGCTGCTTTGCGACAATGTCAAGTGTTAAAAGCACTATACAAATAAAATTGAATTAAAAAAAATTAATAGACTGAGCTTATTCCAGAGTGATGGGCGTGTCAGGGTGAGAAGGGAAGCGCATGAAGCGATGCTCCCATCATGCATAGTGTCCACTGTACAAGCCTCTGGAGACAGTGTTATGATCTGGGGTCGCTTCAGTCGCTCAGGTCGAGACTCAGCAATGTTATGTGGAGATAAAATGAAGTCACATGACCACCTGAATGTACTGAATCACCAGCACATCACATCTATGGAGGGTTTCTGCTTCCCTGATGGCATGCGGCATATTCTAGGAATCAGAAAGAGTTTGTAATAGTGTGTGTCTGGGAGCATGAACGAGGAATCATTTTCACACATGAACTGGACATCATAGTGTCCAGGCGTTCAAATGAAGTCTTAGTATGTCTTAGGTTTTTTTTTTACATTTTTTTTTGGGCCGGGCAGTGTGTAAAGAAAGAAATCGTACAATTTTTTTAATCACTCGCTCAATTCGAATGGAATTAAAAACTGATAAACAGTGAATCGAAGCAACTCCGATACAATAACTTTAAAAATGAAACAGAGAAACGAAACATGTGAGTCAAGAGTGTTTGGTGAGGATTGTGGTTTGTAAGGTGTATTTTTATTTTTTCTTATGGTGGGCGTGGCCATACGCATCACTCAACAGAGAAACTCTCTGCGTGAAAGTTTACAGAGTAGAAGACAGAATGCACAGTAAACTATCTTGTTGATTGGCTCTGTTGAGTGATGCATATGGCCACGCCCACCACGAGAGAAAAAGCACTGCATTGCACATGCATATAACCACGCCCAACTTGAGGGAAAAGCGCTGAATTGATTGGCTCTGTTGAGTGACTCATATAGCCACGCCCACCTTGACGAAAAAAGCGATATATTAATCCAAAAAAGCACTAGATGCTATGACGTAACCTGGCTCAAACCTGCTCATAACTTCACTTCTACTTAACATTTTGATTTCATTCATGGTGCAGGTTTAACTTCAGGCAAATACTGGAGGGCTGGAAAAGATTAATTAAATTCTATCCAGAAAGTTTTGTGTGATGCTGGGACAAAATCGACTGGAGAGACATACAGACAGACAGAAAATGTTCTGAGACTGGTTTCTGGTCCTCCAGTGTCTGAAACGTAAAGAAATAATTGAAAGAGTGAGCTCTGACCAAAGTACAGAAAAAATCTTTCTTTTATTTATATACTGTAGATGTGTGTATTTATTATATAAGTATATCAGTTGCTGAAATGAAATATTATTTCATCAAAATGACAATTTTTTTATTTTATATATTTTTTTATTCCTTCATGTCCCTTTAAGGACTCAGCTAAAATAATTTAACATTGATTTTTAAACTTATTAATTATGAATTGAATAAAGCTATCTGAAGTCATTTTTAAATCAGCTGAAATATGAGATTGAATTTGGATTGAATTTGAAATAAAAAAAAACTTGAAGATGAATTGAAAGTTAACAAATCATGAATTGAATCCAATCAAACAAACAAAAAAACTAATTGGTGAAATAAATCAGAAGAAAATGAGTCATGAATCAACACACGCATAAACTCAAATAAACGTCACTCAGTTAAAATGGATTAAAATCAAACTGTAAACGAACAAATTGTTAAATCAAATTTGCGCAGCTCAAATAAGTTTTAAACTGAAATGTAATCAAATTTTGAATCCTGACTGGAAGAAACTCGTACAAACTGAACTGAAAAGACATCATGATCGAATCGACTCTCTAGAACTGGATTGAATTTAACGTATATTTAAATACACTTTCTGTACTTCTGTAGAATAAACGGCACAGAAACGCCGGGGAATGAAACGTTACACAGCGCCACGCCCACTGCCAAGGCAACGACCTCCACCCCGCCCACCGTCAAACCCATCCTGCCGGTCCAGACGGGGGTCAAAGCGCAGGAGGAGGAGCAGTCGAGCGGCATGAGCATCTTCTTCAGCCTGCTCGTCATTGGTACCTGAATACACACACACGCGTGCACACACACACACACACACACACGCCAGATAAACCTGTCTCAAGTCACACACTCGCAGGAAGCGAGCTTACAGCTTCAGTAGCGTGACTTGCTTTGCTCTAAGTGTCTCAGCGTATTAAACGGTGCAGTCAGTATAAGTGAAGACAAACACAACGGAAACACTGCAGTCTCTCTGCAGCAACCGCGGGGGACGAACGTGTGAATCACACGCTGCCGCTGCCTAATAAACACCACGTGTTAGTGCAGGTGACACTTAGTGTGCAACAACAGCTAGACAGCTCCAGTCTCATTGTTATTAGTGGTGCATGCGAAGCAAAACTGTACCGTTTGTTGTAGACCCATGGATAAGGTGTCAAATCGTGCAGTTTATTCGGGAATGGGGTGCTATGACTTTTCTGAGGGGTCGGGGTAAAATGAATAATGCAGGGGGCAATTAACTGACCCAAAACGTCCCACAGACTTAACATTGAGACCAAATTTGACCGGTTATAGCTCAGAGCAAGAATGTTGTAGAAAGATAAAATTGACCACATTTGTAGAAGTTTGCAAGCTGTGTCAGAACATACCCCGCAAGGGAGTATAAGTTGTACCCCTGGGACACAAGAGGTGCCCAAATTTGCCCCATTGACATATAATGGGGGGAAAAATTCCATAGACTTAACATTGAGACCAATTTTGATGGATTCTGGAGCAGAACAAGAATTTGGTAGAAATCTCAAATTTACCCTTTGAGGTATCTTGCAAACTGTGTCAGAGCATACCTGCAAAAGGGTATAAGTTGTACCATTGGGGCGCAAGAGGAGCCCAAATTTACCCCGTTGACATATAAGGGTGAAGGTACACCCCACTGAAACAGTTCCATTACCTGCTATGGTAACTTCCATAGGAACTTTACAACCAAAACTAACTGTAGATCCCGTCGTCATAGAGACATGGGGGGCCAGAGTTTTGCAACGGCAAGCACCACTCACCTTTTCTTCAGAAAATGTACCTCTCTAGTTATTATTGTTATTGAAATATTGTATATTGTACAGATAAAATAAAATAATTTGAGATATTGTTAATATAATTATGAGCAGAAGTTAGAAAAATTTAGCTTATTTGTTAAATAAAAAGGAACGTCTGTTTACTGATTTATATAATATAAAAATATACTAGTTCTTCTTATTTTTCATTATGTGAATAAAATAAGTTAAATCTTAACTCTTTTTTTTTTAAGGTTAAATAAAGGATTTAAGTTGAAATCAGCTGCTGCAAATCAGTGTTTAATAAAAGACATGACGATATCTATATTACATCTTATATACACACACTGAGATACTTTTATCACAAATTAATTTTGAATACACTACAGTATATTGCCGAAAGTATTCGCTCCCCTGCCTTCACATGCATATGAACTTGAGTAACATCCAATTCTTAATCCATAGGGTTTAATATAATGTTGGCCCCGCCCTCTTTACATCTATAACAGCTTAAACTCTTCTGTTAAGCATTTCCACAAGGTTCAGGATTGTTCAGTGTATTCATGGGAATTTTTGACCATTCTTCCAGAAGAGTGTTCACAAGTTCTTCCACACCAAACTCACTCATCCATGTTTTTATGTGCACTGAGGCGCAGTCATGTTCGAACAGGAAGGGGCCGTCCCCAAAAAGTTCCCACAAAGTTGGGAGCATGAAATTGTCCAAAATGTCTTGGTATGCTGAAGCGTTAAGAGTTCCTTTCACTGGAAGTAAGGGGCCGAGCCCAACTCCTGAAAAACAACCCCACACCAGTTCCAACATGACTGCGCACCAGTGCACAAAGCAACATCCATAAAGACCCGGAGGAGTGAGTTTGGTGTGGAAGAACCTGACTGTCCTGCACAGAGCCCTGACCTCGACCTGTGTTGTTTTGTGTAATGTTGAAGATTGTCAGAGGTGTGTTTTTGAAGTTTCTGTTGTGGGTTTTTTTTTTTTTTCACAGGAATCTGCATCATACTGGTTCACCTGCTGATCAAGTTCAAGCTGCACTTCCTGCCCGAGAGTGTGGCTGTCGTTTCACTGGGTGAGCCCAACCAAAACCCAGCAGCTCCTCTTATTCATTTATTAACACATGTATATGTCGATTTCATTTATTTGTTTATTTATTTACAGTATGTCACAAAAGTGAGTACACCCCTCACATCTTTGCAAATATTTAGTTCTATCTTTTCATAGGACAATACTGCATAAATGACTCTTTGACACAATGAAAAGTAGTCAGTGTAAAGTTTGTATAGCAGTGTAAATTTATTATCCCCTCAAAATAACTAAAAATACAGCCAATAATAGCTGAACCCCTGGCAACAAAAGTGAGTACACCCCTAAGTGAAAATGTGAAATGTCAATATTTTGTGTGGCCACCATCATTTTCCAGCACGGCTTGAATTCTCTTGGCCATGGAGTTCACCAGAGCTTCACAGGTTGCCACTGGAATCCTCTTCCACTCCTCCATCACAACATCACAGAGGTGGTGGACATTTGACACCTTGTGCTCCTCCACCTTCCTTTTCAGGATGCCCCAGTGATGTTCTATGGGGTTTAGGTCTGGAGACATGCTTGGCCAGTCCATCGCCATTACCCTTAGCCCCTCTTTAAATCCCTTATATTATAACATATTATATTGGTTCAAATAAATAAGTTTATTATTTGATATGTATTTGCCATGAAATAGCCTGGGAAGCTGATATGGCAATAAACCCTAAAACAAACAAACAAACCCTTAGCCTCTTTAGCAAGCCAGTGGTCATCTTTGGGGTGTGTTTGGGGTCATTATCACGCTGGAACGCTGCTCTGCGTCCCAGTTTCCGGAGGGAGGGGGGATCATGCTCTGCTTCAGTATGTCACAGTACATGTTAGAATTCATGTTTCCCTCAATGAACTGTAGCTCCCCAATGCCAGCAGCACTCATGCAGCCCGAGATCATGACACTCCCACCATCATGTTTGATGGTAGGCAAGACACATTTGTCTTTGTACTCCTCGCCTGCTTGCTGCCACTCACGCTTGACACCATCTGAACCATCCATCCATCCATCTTCAACCGCTTATCCAAAATCGGTCGCGGGAGTAGCAGTTCCAGCAGAGAACCCCAAACTTCCCTTTCCCCAGCCACATCAGCTAATTCTGACTGGGGAATCCCGAGGCGTTCCCAGGCCAGTGTGGAGATATAATCTCTCCATCTAGTCCTTGGTCTGCCCCATGGTCTCCTCCCAGCTGCACGTGCCAAGAACACCTCCCTAGGAAGGCGTCCTGGTGACATCCTTACTAGATGCCTGAACCACCTCAACTGACTCTTTTCTACGCAAAGGAGTAGCGGCTCTACTCCGAACTTCTCACGGATAACTGAGCTTCTCATCCTATCTCTAAGAGAAAAGCCAGCTACCCTTCTGAGAAACCCCATTTCGGCCGCTTGTATTCGCGATCTTGTCCTTTCGGTCATGACCCAACGCTCATGACCATAGGTGAGGGTTGGAATGAAGATCGACCGGTAGATTGAGATCTTTGCCTTTTGACTCAACTCTCTTTTCGTCACAACGGTGCGATAAAACAACTGCAATACCGCCCCCGCTGCTCCGATTTTCCGGCCAATCTCACGTTCCAATATTCCATCACTCGTAAACAAGACCCCGAGATACTTAAACTCCTTCACTTGGGGTAATGACTTGCTCCCTACCTGGAGTAGACAATCCATCGGTTTCCTGCTGAGAACCATGGCCACAGATTTTCGAGGTGCTGATCGTCATCCCCGCCGTTTCACACTCAGCTGCAAACCGATCCAGCAAGCGCTGCAGATCACAGACTGATGATTACATCAGGAATACACACTATCTGCAAAAAGCAGCGATGCAATCCTTAGCTCACCAAACTGGATACCCTCTCCTCCACGGCTGCGTCTTGATATCCTGTCCATGAAAATCACAAACAGGATTGGTGACAGAGCACAGCCCTGGCGGAGGCCAACACCCACTGGAAACAAGCCCGACTTACTGCCGAGAATCCGAACACAGCTTTCACTTTGGGTATAAAGGGATTGGATGGCCCTGAGAAGTGACCCCCTCACCCCATAGTCCCGCAGTACCTCCCACATAAAATTCCGCTCTGAACCAAGTAGGTTTATCTTGGTCTCATCAGTCCACAGCACATGGTTCCAGTAATCCTGGTCCTTAGTTTGCATGTCTGCAGCAAATTGTTTTCGAGCTTTCTTGTGCAACCAGCCAAAGCAATTTGATGCACTGTGCGGCGTACGGTCTGAGCACTGAGAGGCTGACCTCCCATCCCTTCAATCTCTGCAGCAATGCTGGACGCTAAAACTCATCCGTCTGTTTTCCAAAGGCAATCTTTGGATCTGACACTGAGAACGTGCACTCAGCCTCTTTGGCCAACCATGGCGAGGCCTGTTCTGAGAAGAACCTCCTCTTAAAGCGCTGGATGGTCTTGGCCGCTGGGCTGCAGCACAGTAGCAGAGTGTTGGCTATCTTCTTATAGCCTAAACCATCTTTATGTAAAGCAACAACTCGTTTTTTCAGTTGTTTGCCATGAGGTGCCATGTTGAACTTTCAGTGGTCAGGTTGAGAGAGTGGAAGAGCTTTTATACCAAATTTAACTCACCTGCTATCTGAGACAGTGTAACACTAATGAGTCACATGACAAAGGGGAAGGAAAATGACTAATTGTGCTCAATTTGTACATTTTCACTTAGGGGTGTCCTCACTTTTGTTGCCAGGGGTTCAGCTATTATTGGCTGTATTTTTAGTTATTTTGAGGAGACAATACAATAACCTGCTATACAAACTTTACACTGACTACTGTCTATTGTGTTAAAGAGTCATTTATACAGTGTTGTCCTATGAAAAGATGTAACTAAATATTTGCAGAGATGTGAGGCGTGTTTGCATTTACACATGTATAAATTGATTTTTTCATTTATTTTTGGATTGTATAAAAAAAGTGTCTACACACAAATCAAAACTATTTGATGTGGAGGATTATCTTGCTCATGTCCTGCTGCAGGATTCTCTCTCTCTGTTGCAGAAGTAAATTTCTCAATAACTGCTGATGACATGATGTGTTACACAGATGTAGTAGTGAGGTCACCAACTGCCAACCGCTAACCCCGAACTGACCTTTTGATCACGTTCAGGAATTCTAATCAAGGAGTAATTCTTCTTATTATTATTGTTATAACATAAACAATGTTGAGCTCTCACTGCTGGAAACTTCGCAAAAACCTCTCATACAGGAGGGTGGAGTAAATACACTAAAATACCTGAATCTGACCTTAAAGGCTAAACTAGTAAACAGTATGCTCTAATAACAGCGCTGAAGTGCTATAAGTGAATTTTAACACGCTGGAGTTGTTTTAAGACAAAACTTCATCTTTATCCGACCTACTTTCTCCATTTCTCATCTGTGATTCTCTCTCCGATTACCGAACAGGAAGTGTATTTGTCTGACCACCAAAGAAGTACAACTGAGTGTAAACAAGGCGTCAGATACTCGACCTTACAGAATGTGATTTCTGTGTGTTAATAAGTTAGACAGAGACACACAGACATGTACGTGGACTTCAACCTCAAATAATAATAATATCAAAGATTACATTACAGATCAGCAGATTATAAACTTTTATCATTTTCTACAAACTCTTTAAACGTCAACGATACATACTATCTCTAGTAAATAATATTGAAATTCTATGAAAAATTTTAAACTGCTTACTTTTCAGAGACTTGTATATGGCTAGATCTCACCCTGTGCTCTAAACTACTGAACAGTAGAGTTGGGACTCACCAGTGATCACCGGATACAATATTATCACGATATCCCGGTGCTGATACGAATTTTTTAGATTGTGTTACAATTCTAAACTAACTAAGCAAATAACTCGCTCTTACAACGGACACAGGATGCTGTGCTGCCTGCCAGTATGTGACTAGTTTAGAGCGCCACCTGTAGGATTATAGAGGAATGGCCACTTTCCACCTCAACTCAAATGCAAACCCATAAATTATGCACTAAACTATTAAATGAACTACTAATGTTCTCTAATGAATACTAAATCCACGTCTTAATCCCAGCCTGCGAGCGAGCATCACACCTCCTGATCAGGGCCGAGTCTTTTCCTGTGACAGAATGACACGGCAGTGTGAAATTCTGTGAAAGGTCACGTTAAGACATTTCAGAAATTTGCTGTGAAGACACTGCAGACAAACGTTTACACACACGCAAAACACACACACGCAAAACACACACACGCACGCTTTCAAAACCGAGTGCTGAAACCGGTCTGACTTGTTTGATCCACTTTCCTGCTGTAATATTTACTGGGCTTCAGTTGGAGCCAGAACGTCCTGCCTGTGCTTGTTCCTGTTGTGTAGAGGAAACACACACACACACACTTCTCTAAATCTAAAGGATATGGATGATTAATAATACACAGAGTTCTTGTTTCCATGTTTCTGTGTGAGTGCTGAACTCTCTCTAATCCCGTCCTCCCGGTTCTCTCGCTCGTACTTCACTGTAATTCACTTCATCTACACGTCCTTTCATTCGTTTATTTCATTTTTATATTTTATATCAGTTTCAATATAATTCTACATATTTATTTAATATCTACCTGATGTCGAATATCAACCCTGAAGGAAATCACAATCTGTTTGTTTCCAAACTGTAAGAAAAAATGTTTTTGCATTGTTTCAAATAATTCATAAAGGTTTACTTAAGGAGATGCTGCTCCAGAGGACGTGATTGATTGATTGATTGATTGATTGACAGTTTGTTCCTTGCTGTCGTTGATGCTGCATCACAGAGTGTGGGGTGGGGGCGGGGGATTAGGGGCAACTCACTCAGAAAAAAGCATTATCCACCCTGTTCCACATACATGAGCTCACAGAGGGCCTGCGATTGGGAAAGAGTAGGCCCCGCCCCCTCCTTGAGAGCACAGCCATTTTTGTTCTTTTAAGCTTCTGCCTGGGACGTGACTGAGCAATTCAGAAGGCCAAGCTCTCTTTTTAAGAGGAACAATAAAGAATACCTCCCACCCCCCCCCGCTCTCTCTCTGTCTCTCTGACGGTTTTGTGTCTGTCTGTCTGTCTGTCTCACCATCTTACCTTCACCCACTTTCTCTCTCCCTCTCTGTACCTCAGTCTGTCGTCACTCTGTAATTTTCTGGTTTGTGAGTAACAGTAGCTCTCTCTCTCTCTCTCTCTCTCTCTCTCTCTCCTCAGTGTTCTCTGTGTGAGACAAATTCCTCTGTTGGTCTGCTCTTTGTTTTTTATAAAGCACGGCTGCACTCGCTGCTTGTGTCGCTGTGCTCCTCTAATGATACCACATGCCACATTAATCACCTGACACATCTGTCTGCCTCTCAGCCAGTCTGTCTGCCTCTCTATCCGTCTGTCTGCTTCCTTCGCTGTGCCTCTTGTTTTTCTACCTCCTTGTCTGTGGAGATTCCAGAGCTTGTGGAAGTTGAGCTACATCAACTGGACTTCTTTCTTTTTCAGTAGATTTTTTAATTTCGTTTAAAACTCACCCACATGGCTTCATTCAGACTGAGGAATGTTGGTAAGATCCTCATATTGGAATCCTCCAAGATCAAAGGATCCTCCCCTTCCTCTCACTGGCCATTAGACTTTAATGTCTCTCACTAATCTCTCTAAACTGTACCCCCCCAAAAAAAACACACACACTCTCCTCTCTCACCTTCTCTATTGTTGATGTAACGACAGAGGAGGATCCTTTGACCCTGGAGGACTCAAGTGTGAGGATCTTACCAACTTACCTCAGACTGACCTACTTGTCTATCTGTCTGTCTGCCTCTCTAATTCTCTAACTACTTGTCTGTCTGTCTCTCTATCTGCCAGTTTGGCGGTCTGGCTGTCTGTATCGCTAACGTTTGTCTGTCTCTCTAACTGGCTATCTGTCTGTCTGTCATTCTATCTGTCTGCTCACCTACCTGTCTGTCTCTCTATCTGTATTCCTACTTTTCTGCCTGTCCCTCTGTCTGTCTGTGCGTGAGGTTTGTCTAACTGTCTGGACTCTAACTGCCTGTCTGTCTATCTGTCTCACTAGCTGTCTGTTTATCTGTGTCTCGATAAATATTAATCTGTCTGTCTTTCTCTCTCTGAGTCCCTAACTATCTACATTTCTATCTGTCTAACTGTCTGTCGCTATTCCATAGTCTGTCTGTCTGTCTAGACCACGCGTGCGCACGTGTGTGTGTGTGCGTGTACATGTGTGTGTGTACGCCACTGCAGGCCTACAGAAGAGGAACCTCATGTGATCTTCTGATAAATATAATGGATAATAATAGTGGAAATGTTATTTTGTATTGTTTTCTTTTATTGTATAGTTGTGTTGTTGAAATGGGAACTCTGCGCTGTTTTGCAGGAATCCTGATGGGAGCCGTTATAAAGATCATCGAGACTCAGGAGCTGGCTAACTGGAAGGTATTGCACCTCCGGGGTGTGTGAGTGTGCGCGCGCGCGCGTGTGTGTGCGCGTCTGTGAGTTACAGATGCTTTGCATGACTTTCCACATTTGTGACATGAGTGTTGCAGTGAAGTTTGGTAACGGAGATTAGACACGGTGTTGGGTAACGCAGGGCTGTTTCTGGGTTTGTGTTTCAGTCTCAGGCATTATATTGGCTTGACCACGCCTTCACGTGACATTTGTTTTTTGATTGTTTCTTTTTTAAGCTGTAATGATTCATGTCAAGAAAAAAAATGTCAGTCATCATCATGTGTTTCATAAGAGATTGAGATTTCTCAAAGCTTCTCATAACATAATTGACTACTGTGTGTCTCGTATGTATCTAGCACATGTGCTTGGTGTATGTTTGTGTGTGTGTGGGGGGGTGAATATCAGGTGCACAACCTCATCACATGTCATACCAGTTTCGTTTGCGTCTTGTCTTGTCTTCTGCTTTGAGGATTAAACTTGCTGTTTTCTGTGATGGTTTTTGTGTGATATTACGATTATTAATGTACACAATGTCCTCATCAGGTCTGGTTATATAATCAGAGTAAAAGTAGACAGATAACTTTGCAGGATGTGGACAGGTAAGAGGTTACCGATTTTTGGATGAGATATGGCTGAACAGGCAGTAGATAATTAAGTAGAAGTTGGGCAGGTAAGTGCTGAACAATTTTTGTGGTGAGAAGGGGGAACTGATAAGTAACATGCAGGAAGTCGACTGGTGAGAGGAGAACAGGTAACAGATTAATAAGCAGTGTGTGGATAAGTAAGAAGTGGACATATGAGACATGGAGGGTAAGATATGGGCAGAACAGTTTATTCCTTTGTGTTTAAAAAGGAGGAGAATATGTGACCGTAATTATCAGCTGCTAGAGGTGTGTATTATTATCAGCTGTGCGTGTGTCATCATTTCACTGAAGATCCCAGAAGGCTTCTCTCTCTCTCTCTCTCTCTCTCTCTCTCTCTCTCTCTCTCTCTATCTCTCTCTCTCTCTCATGTTTGTCTCTGGCTCTGTCTTTTTTCTCTTTTCCTACATATCTGTCTTTGTCTGTCCTCTCTCTCTGTCCGTCTGTCTAAACAAACAAGTTTGTCTTTCGGCAGCTTCGTCGTGATGGCTGGCTTAGAAGGAAACTGAAAGTGTCGGGGAATCTCGTGCGAACCTTTAGCGGCTGGTCATGTTGGAACAGGAAGGGGCCGTCCCCAAACTGTTTCTACAAAGTTGGGAGCATGAAATTTTCCACATTGGCTTGGTATGCTGAAGCATTAAGAATTTCCTTTCACTGGAAGTAAGCGGCCCAAGCCCAACTCCTGAAAAACAACTCCATACCAGTTCCAACATGACTGCGCACCAGTGCACAAAGCAACGTCCATAAAGACACGGGTGAGCGAGTTTGGTGTGGAAGAACCTGACCTGAGTTTTGACCTCAACCTGATAGATCACCATTGGGATAAATTAGAGTGGAGACTGCTAGCCAGAACTTCTCGTCCAACATCAGTGTCTGACCTCACAAATGCTCCTCCCATAAACACACCCCTAAACCTTGTAGAAAGCCTTCCCAGAAGTTGTTATAGCAGTAAAGGGCCAACATCATATTGAACCCCATGGATTAAGAACTGGATGTTACTCAAGTTTACATGCATGTAAAAGCAGGCGAGCGAATACTTTTGGCAATGTAGTGCTGTACTTCCATGTGGAAGGCCCAGGTTCAATTCCCAGCCAATGCCCCAAGCCCAGCCACTGGATGCAGTGCCAGTCGCAAGCACAGATAAAATTGGATTGTTGCGCCTCGAAGGGCATCCGGCCTATAACCTGTGCCAATCGGATCGGATGCTCCGGTGTATAACCTGTGCCAAAGTTCTGTGTGGATCGGATGCTCCGCTGTGGCAACTTACACTTCATGAATACTGCATTATGAAAATGTGTGACTGCAACTACACACCTTAATTTTTTTTTCTGAGGCTCTCTCAGGAAATGGATCTTTATGCCTCAAACACTAAATCCATGTATAACTATTCCAAGTAGATCAACACATTTATCAATGCGAATACACACACCAAAACTTTCAGACTTTAAATGCCACCTTAAATTACAGCATGTGATGTATAACTGTGAATACGACAGAGCTTATAGACCCAATGCATCAAATGCCCCAGTAAATTACCAAAAGGAGTTTAAAACATAATAAAAACTCAATGAATCAAAAATTCTCTGACCAGGAAATGTTTATCCACCGCCGAGAGAGAACCAAACCAGACTGAGCACCAAAGTGGTTAAGTTTAAAATGTAGCCAATTACTCTGTTGAGCTTCCAGAGTATTTAACACGTTCTGGAAGTCGAATACATTTCTGTCCAGATGTGGACTATAATTACTTTTGCCATCTAAGGAGTAAGGAGGAAGAGTGGGATTAAACAAAGAGAGAAGTTAACCTGGAATCATAAAAACCTAAGAATCGCTGATTCTTCTTTTGAGTTTCTGGGCTGTTGGTGCAATGCCACCACCTACAGGACTGGAGTGTGGAGCAATAAATGCGTAGGGATGAAAAGATTATGGCTTTGTAAAAGACACACTTTAACACTTAAACCATCAACAACACAAGCTAAACAGCATTTCAGTGTTTATTAGATACGTTTAGTAGTTTTAAAACTTTAAATTCACAATGGTTAAACATTTATTTGAATCAATTTAACAGTTTACCCATGATTCCCAGCTCTGTACCAAAGAGGGAGAGTTGAGAGGTGTTTGTTCTCTTGGAGTTTAGCGATCAGAAACGGAAGTTAAAATTTCTCCCTGGAAACTCATCATGTCACATAACGTTACCCCATGTGGTGCAAACATGAGAAGAAATAATGTATCTGTTTCCAACAAACGGGGAACTTTCAGATCAAGTGTTTTGGGTCATATTTACCCGTTGAATAGATTATTTAAGGTTTTCATCACCGTCTCCTTCAGATCGGACCGGATCGGGTCAGACTGTAACGGGTGAGGTGTTTACACCTGATTGGGTTCTGATTGGGTGATTATTCTGATCTTTAATTTAATATTAGGGTGCAACTACAGTGCATGAAAAGTATTTGCCCCCTTCTTCTTTTTTTTTACACTTAAATGATTGTGATCATCAAACAAATTAAACAAGATAACCTGAGTACTGTAACTTTTAATGCAGTGTATTAAAGGGAAAAAAAGCTGTCCAAACCTGCCGGGCCGTATGTGAAAAAGTAATCGTCCCCTAAACCTAATAACTGGTTATGCCACCATTAGCGGCAAGAACTACAACATAGTGTTTGCAATAACTGTTAATGAGCCTTTTACCCAGAATGCAGAATTGTTATAATTTAGTTGAAGCCGAAGTCTGGATTTTGACTAAGCCACTTAAAAGCCTTAATTATGTATATAAAATATTTGAAAAAAGGTCATTTAAAAGTTTAGCTCTATAACCCAAGTAGGCTTGAACTTGATGTCACAAACTGATGGCCGGACATTCTCCTTCAGGACATTCTGGTAGAGCTCGGATTGCAGGTTCCACCATTATAGCAAGTCATCCAGCCCTTTTTCACACGGGCCCAGGCAGGTTTGGACAGCAAAATCAGGAGGGGCAAAGCATTTTAACATTACTGTAAACACATCTAGGGTTTTTTTTCGTAACATCATCACACACCACATGCTCTTCTTTCACTCAAGCTTCACTAAAACTCAGGGTTTGTTGTTTGGATGTTGCTTTATTAGTAAGGAAATTTTAGACGTGTATTAAATGATTGTGATCCCGGACAGTCTTTAAATACAGCGCTGTGAATTTAAAATAGATTTTCTGCATTTTGTATTCCTTTTTCTTTAAAACTGAAAATGAATTAATTTGCTGGGTTATTTGAACTAAACAACCTTTGCATTATTAGAAACAAATTGAGAATTATAGTCTTATTAATAAGCCATAAATTAGCCACGACATTTCTGCTGCATGTTTAGACAGTTTTAGAGATTTCTTCAGTTTGTCAAAAATTTGAAAGGAAAAGAACAAACATCAGTATTTTGTATTTGGCTTAAAATGAAAAAAAAGCAGGTGTTTGTGGTGAAGAGTGATTTATGTTCACTAATTGAAGTTTTTTTGTTTGTTTGATGATGTTTTGTGAACAGGAAGCGGTTAGCGGTTAAAAACGGTCAAGCCGAGACTCATTAGAATACTTATCTTCCGCACCTGTTTCTTTGGAAAAGCAATCAGTCTCGTTCTACATTTAAACATTTTTTCCTGTCAGTCAGGTTTATACGCACCAGGACACATGTACACACACGTTGATTCCTGTAATGTGACTAAAGCTTCAGTACAGAACTGATTTGGGGAAGTGTATGGATTTCATTCATTTTTGGAAACTTTAACTTTTTTATTTTTATTAAGTTGCTGCTTCCCTATAGCTCCTTTCACTTTTACTTCTCTCTCTCTCTCTCTCTCTCTCTCTCTCTCTCTCTCACACACACACACACACACACACACACACACACACACACCGCATTTCACATTCTGTACCATAACCTTGAATTACACTGGAAAAGTGTGTGTGTGCATAGCGGTCTCTTTACAGGAAATTCTTTCTTTACACGAAACATTTCCTTCATAACTGTCTTGTCAATAAAGTTTTTTTTGTGCCCACGTTCTTTACATAAAGCAGCATTTGGACTTTTAAAATTAAATAAAGGACTTAAATAAAAATTTTAACTTCTGAGCCACGCCCCTCCGGAGAATAGCAGATCTAAGGCGGGAGAGGGGATTTTCTTATATGAGGTCACAACGTGAAACATGACTAAAACTAAAAAAAACTAATAGGTGAACTAATGAAATAATTCCCATATAGAATCATAGATGGGTTTAAATACAGATAAAGTTTTGTAGATAGAAGTATAAGTTGTGTAACGGTGCTAGCTAGCAGCATTTTGTTAAATCAAGCTAGCTAGATGGCGCTACTCTCACTAATTTAGAAATATAAAACATTGTATCTGTTTGTAGTTACTCAGTGCTCAGCGACGTTGCCGTGAAATCACGACGAAGCATCACCTCGTCTGTCCCGAAGGGGTCAGGAAACTTAGTTACAGCTTTACCTCTGATTGGTACTGGAGACTCCTTCCTTACTCATCACAGAAACACGTTTTACCTCACGAAAAACGCTGGGTGTCACCTTTCTGTCTGTGTGAACGAGCCGCTACTAAGAAACGATAATGTCTAAAAAAATTTTAAAAAATAAAAAGATTATAGAAAAACCATATAGAGATTTACAAGAAAGTTGAAAAAACACCTACCGACCAATCATAATTCAGCAGTGTGGTGGTGTTCAATGAAGTAAATAAATAAAAAAAGATTATAATAAATGGCTGTGGTTGTCTTGTGACCTTCATTTCCTGATCTGCCGTGTGATTATACTGTAATGAAGTCAACTTGGCTCTCAAGGAACTTGGATGTCTTCCCAGATTCCTTGTGTGTGTGTGTGTGTGTGTGTGTGTGTGTGTGTGTGTGTGTGTGTGTGTGTGTGTGTGAGTGTGAGGGGTTTGTGGTGTGTTTCAGTGGCCTGATTCTATCATTGCTTCCGCACAACATAGTACAGTTTTCAACCCCGACATTCCAGACTCTGATGGAGTTCCTGTATCTGTTCCACTGCATCTTATATTACTAGCAAAAGAAAAAAATTTACATAGAAAATCATTTGCATAAAAAAAAATAAAAAATAAAAAAATTAGCCGTACAGCATATTTGTTTCACAGGAACGGATGAGCCGTAGTGAGATGAGCGGGTGCCAATACCTTTGAATTATCCTCCACAGACACAGTAATAAGTGCAGACTTTTACTGCTAAAGCTACGCATCACTGTGAAGCACTTTCTGGTGCAAAAGTGCATTCTGGAGAAGTTTGATTGATGGTTCAGTTTGACCAATCGGTGGTCTGCTCTGCTTTTTTTAAGCCCCACCCACATTTCCCTGTTTGGTGCTTATCGCTGAAGTACGAGTTGCTTAGCGATGTGGACATTATGTGTGTCTATAGATAGTCTGTAGGAGGTGTGTGTGTGTGTGTGTGTGTGTGTGTGTGTGTGTGTGTGTGTGTGTGTGTGTGTGTGTGTGTCCTGAGGCTTGAGGAGCATATTAAGGGCACTTCCTCCCAGGAGGCACAGGAGGACTTTAAAACAGGACACACAGACACACATACATACATACACCATTACCACCACACAACTTGCAGGTGTGTGTGTGTGTGTGTGTGTGTGTGTGTGTGTGTGTGTGTGTGTGTGTGTGAGCACAGATGGGTGTCTCTCCAGGCTGATTTTCCGCCCCACATGGACGTTCATATGGGTTCTGCGCTAATAACTACAAGCTGTCACAAGCAAATGTATGAGATGGAAATACACAAATACACACATCTAAAACTGTGTGTGTGTGTGTGTGTGTGTTTGTGGTGAAATGTTTGTATATCTTAATGGGGTATACCGGGCAGGTTTGTTCCTGAGGGGAACATCAGGCGTGTCCTCAAGAGTAAACTACTTTTTAAATTTTTATTTATTTATTTATTTATTTTTTAACAAAAAATATAAAGCTGTGCTCGGCTCCTGGTCAAGTCGACATGTTTGATCAGTGGTTACGGCATTGGACTGCTGATCAGAATGTCGCAGGTTCAAACCTCACTACCACCATCAAGTTGCCAAGCCCCTTAACACTGAACTACTCAGTTCATAGAAAAAAAAAAGATAAAAATTTAAGTTGCTCTGGATAAGGACGTCTGACATCTTTGCCTGTGATACTGGAGGGAGGGTTACCATGGTTACCGATTTATTAAAATGCGGACTTTTGTCGAGGTGGAGCGCTGTAATGATTTCAGCTGTGTGTTGTGAGAGTTTCTGTGTTTGTGCAAACATGGCAAAACCCTGTGAGTATGTGTGTGTGTGTGTGTGTGTGTGTGTGTGTGTGTGTGTGTGTGTGTATAGATGGATAGATACTGTAGATAGATAGAGAGTGAGTCAGCCAAAAAAACATATACACACTTCAAGAAAAGAAAAATAGTATGATGATATAATATTATCATAATATAATTTATAACAATACGTAACATATAGCAACACATTTAGTAACTAAAATATTTAAACACTTTGTGTATTATAGATATTTATTTTATCCTAAAGTTTATTGAATTTTGATGTTGATTAAGCTTGAAATGTTTAAAATGTTTACATTTTTATTTATTCTCCCTGCAAACATTTGATTAGTGCTGAAACGACTAAAAATTTTACAGTATATTTTTTATATATATATTCAAGTTTAATATATTTATTTTAAAAAAATCATCTTTCATGGTATTTACAGGGTTTTGGAAAAATTTTAGTCTAGGATACACTGATGCAGCTGTCATATTGTGTGTGTGTGTGTGTGTGTGTGTGTGTGTGTGTGTGTGTGTGTGTGTGTGCGCGTGCGTGTGTGTCATTCCTGATGCTGTGATTATCTTTATTTACACAGTGAACCCTGGAAATATTTATTCTCTCTCACTCATGTTCCTGTGTGTGTGTGTGTGTGTGTGTGTGTGTGTGTTTCAGGAGGAGGAGATGTTCAGGCCCAACATGTTCTTCCTCCTGCTGCTGCCTCCCATCATCTTCGAATCGGGATACTCGCTGCATAAAGTAAGTCCTCGTCTCTCAGGAGGTCAGGAGTTCCCTCATTAGTCACATTTAAGCGTGTGTGTGTGTGTGTGTGTGTGTATTAGTGATTTATTTCTCTAATAAAATAGCGGTTTGTTCCTGTTATTCTGCTTCCTGTGTATCAGCTATAAACACTCCGCCCCTGTCCAGCCTCTCAGTTCTGAAGCGTTGCTACGTTTTTAGCTCTGACACTGGAGACTCCTTACTTCTTATTCTTTAGAAGTTGCCGGTAATGTGACTGCGCGCGCGAGTGTGTGGTTGTATCCATGCAAGTGTGTGTGTGTGTGTGTGAGAAAGCCAGTGAGGATTCGTGTGATGACTGTGTCTGATGCGTCACTCTGTTTGCAGGGAAACTTCTTCCAGAACATCGGCTCCATCACGTTATTCGCCGTCATCGGCACGGCCATCTCCGCCTTCATCGTCGGGGGCGGGATCTACTTCCTGGGTCAGGTACGACTTCCTGTTTTCTCTCTCTCTCTCTCACACACACAGACAGTGATATAACCCCAGCTCTGTGTGTGTGATATAAACATCACATCATTTACACACACACTCCTGTTTTCACCCCAACAGCAATTCATCAGATTTTAATAAAACCTTTTTAATTTAATCTCCTAAAATCTCAGAATGTCGAGCAGGTGTTGGCGAGGAGGTTGAACAGGTTGTGTGTGTATGTGTGTGTGTGTGTGTGAGAACATTGGCAGGGTTTATTCTAATAATAGTGCCTCAGCTGAGGTCCATTTCTGTAGGACGATGACGCAGAGGGGTGCCAATATATATGCACAGCGACAGATGGTTTACGCTTAGTAACTGAATACCTGGATACACCGTGTGCAGACGGTACTGTGTGTGTGTGTGTATACAAGGTTCCCATGACAGTTAAGCTTAATGAATAAATAAATAAATAAAGTGTTCCGAGCGTTCGGGTTCTGCTGTAAATGTTCCGGGGTTTGATGCGGGATGTGTTTCCTGTGGAAGTCGTGTTAATGGGATTGATTAATCGCTGAGGAAGTCTCAGCGGCTCCCTGGCTTTCAACTGCTTTTACTCAGATTTGCTGTGTGTGTGTGTGTGTGTGTGTGTGTGTGTGTGTGTGTGTGTGTGTTACATCCACGAGCAGCATCCTCCCCAAAACCCCCTCATCTTGTACTATTTTACTAAATTTAAGTTATTGGGTCTATTTAATTTTTTTTCATCGTCACTGTTATATAGAATTAAATTATTTAAAGCAGTTTTAATAAAACTTCACATTATAATCGAATAAATATGGAATGAATCACTGTGTGTGTGTGTGTGTGTGTGTGTGTGTGTGTGTGTGTGTGTGTGTGTGTGTGTTAGAGCGAATGAATCGGCGGCAGGTTGGTGAGGTGAAGCTGGTGTGGAGTCGCTTCCTCCTTTAGCCGCGTGATTATTCCTTATTTGTCTCACACCGCAGGTACAAGGTGTGTTAAAAAAAAAAAGAAAGAAAGAAAGAAAAAAAGGGGTTTTCTGTACATAGTGACGGTTATTATTGTGCAACTTTCTTGAAACGAGAAAAAAATACTTTAATAATAATAATAAAAAAAACATCTTCACATTTCATCTAATCTTTATCTTTTATTTAATTATAATAAACTTAATATTTAATATTAACTTAATATTTAATAATTAATATTTAACTTACTAGTTTAATTATAGTAAACTAAATTATATTAGGTTTCCTATTTAAAAAATATTTAGTTTTTATATATTTTTTCATATTTTAAGCTACTTTTATTTCATATTGTCTCTACACTATTTCTCTGTTGTTTGTATGTATCACTGTACATTATACTGTTTCCTTTCTTTTTTTAAAAAATGTATTTAATTAGTTATAGAGCTTATTTAGTTTTATAGATTTATATTAAAACAGTATAACAGAAAACACAGAAAAAAGGAAAATGTCATGATACAAATTACATACAAATGAATAGAAATGCAGAAAACAAAAAGCAGTGAAATTAAAACATATTATAAAAATATTTAAAAAAATAACAATCATTCATCACAAATCAATAATATAACATATAACAATATAAAATGTTAAACTGTATAAGAGAAATATGTATAAAGAAATGGAAGTAATGAGGCAGTAAAAAATAAGGCAGGTAATAAAGGCTGGTTATGTTTTTTTAAATAATAATAATAATAATCATCATAATAATAACAACAGCAGCACTGGGTTATGGCAAGCTGTTCACTTAATGTTTTTAGCCTGCAGTGTGTTTTGTCTAGTAACTCAAGCTTGTGTGTATGTGTGTGTATGTGTGTGTATGTGTGTGTGTGTATGTGTGTGTCAGAGAAATAAAAAACAGTAATTAATTCATTCTTCCAGATTAATGTGAGATGATGTATGGTAGCATTTCCTGTGCAGAAATTCTTTGTGACTGTAAATATTTTCACACACACACACACACACACACACACACACACACACACACACACACACACACACACACACACACACACCTCCCTTTGTGTTCTGTTTGAATTTAACAGCAGTTAATGAGGAAATGTAAACAGCAGAGAGTAAATTCCCTGAAAGATTAATGAGACAAGAAAACTTTACAAGAGCACGAGTGTGTGTGTGTATGTGTGTGTGTGGGGGTGTGTATGTGTATGTGGGTGTGTGCGTGCGCGAGTGTGATCCGAGGCTCAGGAAGCAATCACAGACGTGTTCCTGGCGTCTTTCCCATCTGTGTTAGTGATTTAGGAGAGAGAAAAGAAGGAATTTTCTGACACAGCCTGACATTATCATCATTGTGTTGTGTGTGTGTGTGTGTGTGCACGTGCATATAATGATTATTATTATTTTTTATCTTCACACAGGCGGATGTTATTTACCAGATGACCATGACGGACAGGTAAGTGATTTATTAGTTCTCAGATCAGCTCCTGGTGAGACTCAGACACGCCGTGTGATCTCACAGCTCATGAAACACTCAATCATAGGCTCCTTAAAAAACCCAATAACCGCCGGAAAGTATTTAAACACACGCTCACTCAGAACCCCTATTATTTACTTATATGTCCATAAAGACACGCCCACATTCCTCTCTATTTTTCTATTCCACATTCCTTATTACTCTCCTCATACTGTGAACTCAAAGCTACATGTGCAATTCTCACGATTGGTTTTAAAGACACGCCCATTAAGAGCTGCACTGATTTACATTAATGGACTCAAAAACCACACCTACTATCCTCCCTAATGCTCCCACTTAGAGACCCCACGTGTATCTTAAAATACTAATGTTACTGAATCTTAAACAATATTGTGGTGATCCCTCTCTGTCTCTCCCTCTGTCTCTCTCTCTCTCTCTCTCTCTCTCTCTCTGTCTCTCTCTCTCTCTCTCTCTCTCTCTTTCTCTCTCTTCCTGTCTCTCTCTGTCTCTCTCTCTCTTTCTTCCTGTCTCTCTCTCTCTCTCTTTCTTCCTGTCTCTCTCTCTCTCTCTCTTTCTTCCTGTCTCTCTCTCTCTCTCTCTCTCTCTCTCTTCCTGTCTCTCTCTCTCTCTCTCTCGCCCTTTCTCTGTCTCTCTCTCTCTCTGTCTCTCTCTCTCCCTGTCTCTCTCTGTGTCTCTCTCTCTCTCTCTGTTTCTCCCCGTCTCGCCCTCTCCCCGTCTCTCTCGCCCTCTCCCTGTCTCTCTCTCTCACCATCTCTCTCTCTCTC
>JAAGKR010007493.1:0-36398 GCA_011419295.1 Clarias macrocephalus | reverse complement strand
AGTGTAGATAAGATAGGGGTGATGTGCTCGTATCTTCTGGTTCTAGTGAGGACCCTCGCTGCTGCATTCTGCACCAACTGAAGCTTGTTTATACACCTAGTTGAACAACCAGACAGTAAGGCGTTACAATAGTCCAACCTAGAGGTGATAAAGGCATGAACTAATTTTTCTGCATCATTTAGTGCCAATATGTTTCTTATCTTGGCAATATTTCTAAGGTGAAAGAATGCTATCCTGGTAATATTATCTACATGTGCTTCAAATGAAAGGCTGGAATCTATAATCACACCAAGGTCTTTTACTGTTGCACTTGATGGAACAGAAAGGCCATCTAAAGTTACAGTGTGATCAGAAAGCCTGATTCTAGCTACTTGTGGTCCTATGACCAGAACTTCTGTCTTATCAGGATTAAGCAGAAGAAAATTAATTAACATCCAATCTCTTATGTCCTGCACACACTGCTCAATTTTAGCAAACTGTTTTTTCTCATCTGGTTTTGCTGAGATATATAATTGTGTGTCATCAGCATAACAATGAAAACTAATACCATGTTTACGAATTATGTTGCCCAGAGGAAGCATCTAAAGGGAAAAAAGCAGTGGGCCTAAAACTGAGCCCTGTGGAACACCAAACTCCACTTGAGAACATGAGGAATGGTCACCATCTAAATCTACAAACTGATAACGATCAGTCAAATAGGATCTGAGCCACAAGAGGGCAGTTCCCTTAATTCCTACTACCTTTTCTAATCTGTGAAGGAGAATACTATGATCAATGGTGTCAAAAGATGCACTGAGGTCCAGTAACACAAGTATAGTGACGCCACCTGATCAGAGGTCCATAGGAGGTTGTTTACTACTTTAACAAGTGCTGTCTCTGTGCTGTGATGAGGCCTAAATCCTGACTGATACAGTTCATTAATGCTATTTCTATACGCACTTCAGCATTTAAGCATGCACCTCAGTGCCAGATTATCGTGTGCCATCTTGCCCAATTCTCTCACGTTCTCTCTTGTTTCATTATTTTCTTGTTGCCAAGTTTGTTTTGTTCTTGTTTGTGTAATATTCAAATGTGTTTGATGATCTGAATCATTTAATTTTGACAAATGAATGGATTATCTCGGCAAAGGAGAAGTGCTCACTATCACAGATTTTGATTGATCTGTGAACAATATTTGAGAGATATGATTATTTCGTGTATGTAGAAAATATTTCAGATCTTTGAGTTCATCTCATAAAAAAATGGAAGCAAAAACAAAAGTGTTGTGTTTATATTTTTGTTCATTATAAATGTACCTGTGCTCAAGGCTGCAGTTGTAGTTGAAGCTCAAAAGCTATAAAACCTTAGGTAACACATACAGCCACTTGGCCTGAATGTGTCAGAGGCGGGGTGAAAAAACTGGAGTGAACCCAATAGCAGACGACTTATGCTTGAATTGAGTTAAAGTTCTTTTAATGGAAATGCTGAGGCTTGACTGAGTAGGCACAGTGGGAGCAGAGGAGAGAAGCAGCGTGTGTGTGCTTGGTGACAGAGAGTGGGGAAACCTTTAGTGACGATGGAGGAGGCGGGGCTATGACGCGAGGGAATCTCCACTATCCCGGAAGTAGAGCGCGAGTACTCCTCTCGGCTCTTTGCTACTGAATTTTCGCTGCTAATCTTTGTAGCTTGCAGTGGTTGAGAAAGTGGGATATGGTGGCTGATCTCCCCAGAGAAAACGGAGGTCGGCGCGCAGCGCAAACCTTCTCCCCGATGTCCGCGAACACGGAAGTGCTTGAACGCGGAAGCGCGCGTGCTGTGGAAGCAGCAACAGGCTAGAAGAATCGTCTTTTCAGGCGGTGGTCGGTATCCAGTAATCCTGCAGCGAGAGCAAACAAATCCAAATCGTGAGTACAGTTTCAAGTCCTGAGAGCAAGCGGGGTCATCCACGTTAATCAGTCCGTTAATGATAGAAGTACCAGAGGGCGTAGGCGAGAGAAAAATCCGGAAAACAGGCAGGGTCGAAAATACAGGCTAGGATACACAATGATTATTTTACACAAAGAAACGCGAGGCACACGAGCAAGATACTGCGGCACTGAGTGGAACTCTTAGTGTGCTTATAAGCTGGAGAGATAATTGGCTGATCAGGTTCAGGTGTGCCAGAATGACAGGTGTGTGCGTGGGGAAAAAGATCAGGAGTGGAGTCTCAGTGTCTGGAAGTGCTTGGTTGATCAGGCTGACTCGTGACAGAATGTGAAAATTACAAGTGACAAAAAGTGACTTTATACACAAAGAAGCATGTATAGAATTATGAATTTTTTTTTAAATTTGGCTCAAGATCACCTTGCAAGTTCTTCCAAAGAATTTGACAGGAAGTATTAACTGCTGGACTACTTTTGAAACAAGTGCTTTTTAGAAAATTAGAGAATTTATGATACATTTTTGTGTTCAAATTTAAGTTTATCTTGAAAAAATGCCAATATGAGAATCTGTTTAGGCCCAGAAATCAAATGCTTTATGGATTATTCTAATTTGCACATTGATTTTGTGACATTTAATTAAAAACACAAGTTTTACTAAGAAATAACTTTTATATTCCTTTTACAGGCAAAAAAGAGGAAGTGTGGGTTATTGATGATCTCATCATTGATGACCACTCTTTGAACAACTTTCCGATTCTATTAGAAAGTTTTGAGAGTGGGCCTCAGGAGTCAAACTGGCTATTTTACCCAGGGGGCAACATTGGCCGTTACTGTCTTTACCAGAAAGCAAGACTGTGCGTATTCCTATTTTTTTTTATTTTGGGTGAAAAGTACAATACTGTTTCTAGTATCATAATAACTTTTCATTCTTTGTACAGAGAAGATGACTCAGCCTTGGTATTTATGTCCAGTGAACTGGGAGAACATTCCATCACCACTAGAAATATTAATGTCAATGAGAACACAATTATCCAGTTTGAGGTATAATTTACAGGTTTAGTTTTACAAACTTAAACCATTTTGCAAATGAGTTCTTTTTCAATTAGCATTATGTTGGTAATAATACATAATAATGTAATAATGTATTGGTTGTGTTGGTAATAATACATAATAATGTAAAATACATGATAATGTATTTGTTATACCTTATGAATGGTCAAATTATGATCAACAGATAAACGTGGCCTGTACCGCAGTAAGTTCTTCATTAAATTCTGTGCGTTTGGAGTTCTCCCGTGACTTTGGGGCAACATGGCATCTTTTAGTTCCCTTGTGCACAGGTGGTCCAATACCCAATGCTCTTTGCTCACTTGAACTTCACCCAGCAAGCATCTACTACCCTGGCACTCATCGGGGTTGGAGGAGGGAGGTGATTCACTTTGGAAAACTACATCTATGTGGGTTAGTAAAACAGAGAAAGGGGACAGTCTCCTGCTTGTAAGCTACTACAAGGTCTAGCAGTGTACCACTCATTATCTTGCAGATCTGTGCGGTTTCGTTGGTACCAGGGATTTTATTCAGTTGGCATGACACCTCCAACTTGGGCCCTGGACAATGTTTACATTGGTCCTCAGTGTCAAGATATGTGCAGTGGCCATGGCACATGTATGAGGGGCACTTACTGTAAGTGTGACCCTGGTTACTCTGGCCTGGACTGCTCTATTCCAGATGTGTCAAACTCTGACTTCCTGAAAGAAGACTTTGAAGGTATAAGATATTGCACGTTTGCACAAAATGTTGTACATTGCACCAGTGAAACTTAGAAACAGTAAGACACTCTTAGCCCTAGTGTGATTATATAGACTGCAGATAAACTGTTGAGCATCACATTACCATTAACCATTAACATTCCTACTGTAGGTAGATTGAAGTATTTTGTGCTCAAATGTTTGACTGTTTGAATAAAATTTCTCTGATAAAAAAAGAAAAAGAAAAACTTTAGAATAGTACGGTGGACAGTATTTTATTAATAAAGAATATGATGATTTTCTCTCTACTGTCAAAGATGATGCATCAGAAGCTGAGAATTTCAAAGTGGTGAGTGGTGGAAAGCCCTCTAGGAAATGTGGAATCATGGCCAGTGGAAACCACATGTTTTTCAATGAGAATGGATTACGCATGTTGGAAACCATAGACATGAATCTGTCTAATGCCAGGTAACTAATGCTAAGACATGTATTTACTACTATAATAGAAGTAAATTTAATTGAATACACTTCACAGGTCCTCACTTGACTGTTCTGAGACAACAAGCAACCAATGTGGATCATAAATGAAAAATATGAATCCAAGAAATTTGTATTGGGTGCACTCTCTCTGTCAATGTTATTTCACTTGTGTGTATATATAGAAACAGCAGGGATCAGAAATTCTGTAAATATTCTGTGTAGCTTTAACAATCATTGTTAAAAGCATTATACAAATAAAAATGAATTGAATAATGTAACTAAACAGAAACAACATAAAAAATAATATACAAGTACAACATGAGTGTACAGATAAATACTGGGTGTCCATAAGTCTCCTTATAATAAATATAAAGATATATATATTACAAAGGCAGTTATAACAAACACGATACTATTATATAAAATAATAACTGGTTGTTAGCAGAAATCAGGGTAGGATAAGGACCACCAGAGGAATGTAAACCAAAAAAAGTGTATATACATTTATTGTTGTGCAGTGTTACACCATCCACTCCCCATGTTTTCTCACTCAAACACAAACACATACACAGAGTCTATGAGCTCTTTCCCACCGCTCCCACGCAAGTCCATAAACAAAATAAATAAACTCGGAAAACGTCCTGCTCCCCGCCAGATGTCCTCCGCGAGCGACGTCTCCTATAATGGCGACGCGGTGGTCACCGACGAATTGGTCCTGCGCGCACACTGCCGCTGGTGTAGTAAGGAACAGCTGTCACACACCAACTCACAGGGAACACACACACGACACAAACGCACAAAGAACACCCACCTGCATAACCACAGCAGGAGGGATGCCGTGAGTGCATAGAAAGCAGACAGTTGTGACATAAATGCCTCGGCAGGCTTCACATAAATACACATCAACCTTCAGTATGTACATGCGCGTTGGACGATACTATCCTGCATTCGGGTTTTCAAATAGCGGCTTTAGTTTCGGCTTCAGCTTTTAGCTTCGGCTTTAGCTTTGGATGGGGTAATGACTGCTGTTACCTAGACCAGCCTTTCTTCTTCTTTTATTGTTTTAATGTAAACGGCTCCCACAGCGCCCCCACTGGTCGGGAGCCCATAACTAGGCAACCGCCTGTTACACCCCCTCTCCCTCAGAAGAAGGTGTGACTTCACCGTAAAAGGGTTTTAAATTTACGACATGGACCATGAATGGTCCAGCTTGATTAACCAGTTCATTTTACATTATGCAGATCTGTGCGGTTTCGTTGGTACCAGGGGTTTTATTCAGTTGGCATGACACCTCCAACTTGGACAATGTTTACATTGGTCCTCAGTGTCAAGATATGTGCAGTGGCCATGGCACATGTATGAGGGGCACTTACTGTAAGTGTATAATGTATTTGTAATGTATTTGTATTTGTAATGTATCTCCACCTGGTAGTTAACCTTATTAAGAACCTTGATGATTCTAGCTGGTCCCTTCCATTTTGGAGCTAGTTTGGCCATGTGTGAGTCCTCTGCCTGAGACTGAGGAAAAGCACGGACCCACACAAGGTCGCCCACATTGTATGTGACAGCCCGTTGTCTGAGGTTGTAGTACTTCCCTTGGCGTTCCTGGGCATGGGCCACATTGCTCCGGACATCCTGGAACAGAGCTTCCTGTGGAATAGGCAGGATGATCAAGGGAGATGGTATGATGCAGCATTCTCTCCAGTGGTCCCTTTAGCTTGCATCCCAGTGCTATTTCTGCTGGGGTGAAACCAGTGCTTTCCTGCCAGTCTGTATTGACAACAAATTGGAACTCAGGAAGCCATTGGTCCCACTGCTTGTGGTTTTCTTTGATGAATGCTGCGATCATGAATTTTAATGTCCGGTTAGTCCGTTCTGTGATGTTGGTCTGGGGATGGTATACGGTGGTGAGCTTCTGGGTGATGCCCCAGTGCCGACAGATGGAGTTGAGCAGCTGGGAAGTGAACTGTGGACCCCTATCAGAAACCAGGTAAGCTGGAGTGCCCCACCGTGTGAAACTTTCCCTAGTTAAAATGTTGGCTATGTTGTGAGCCTTTGCTGTTCTTAAAGGAAACATCTCGACCCACTTGCTGCAGTAATCCACGACCACCAGCAATGTTCGTTGAGCTGGGATGAACGTGGAAAAGGATTTACCCCAACATAAAACCAATTCCAATAAAACCAGTTCCAATAGGTGTGCTTTGTAGTAATCCCACCATCTTACTACATTTACATTTAGGCATTTGGCAGATGCTCTTATCCAGAGCGACTTACAAAAAGTGCTTTAAAGTTTACATCACTGGATAGATACTTACACTGGGTTAACTAGGTCAATAACTAAGTCCCATTAGTCTAACACAACTGGGTTTTTTTTGGGGGGGGGGGGGGTAGGGGGAGGGGTTAGTTCTGTAAGTACTGGAGAAATAGATATGTTTTGAGTCGTCGTTTAAAGATCGTCAAAGTCTCTGCTGTAAGGACATCTAGAGGAAGTTCATTCCACCACCTAGGTGCCAGAACAGAAAAGAGTCTGGATGAATGCCGCCCTCGATCCCTGAGAGATGGTGGGATGAGGCGAGCAGTGCTGGAGGATTGGAGGGAACGTTGCGCAGTGCGTGGTGTGATTAGAGCAGAGAGGTAAGTGGGTGCTGGGCCATTTTTAGCTTTTTAGGCAAGCATCAGTGTTTTGAATTTGATGCGGGCAGACGTGCTGCTTCATTCTGGATCAGTTGCAGAGGACGATTTGTGGACAGAGTGAGTTGCAGTAGTCCAGTCTTGAAATAACAAGGGACTGAACAAGCACCTGAGTAGCCTGTGAAGAAAGAAATGGGCGTATTCTTCTGTTATTGTAAAGAAGAAATCTACAAGAGCGAGTAAGGTTAGCGATGTGTGGGGAAAATGACAGATGATTGTCCACGGTTACCCCAAGATTGCAGGCAGTGGCTGAAGGAGTGATTTGATTGTTGTCCAGGGATATCACAAGATCTTGACCTGGGGATTAAGATCCAGGGATGAACAACAGTTCGGTTTTACTCAGATTGAGTTTCAGCTGATGAGCTGCCATCCAGGATGAGATGTCTGCCAGACATGCTGAGATCCGTGTGGAAACCTGAGTGTCAGAGGGAGGAAAGGAGAGAATAAGTTGAGTGTCATCTGCATAACAATGGTATGAAAATCCATGCGATGATATGACCTTACCAAGAAACCGGGTATAGAGGGAGAACAGAAGAGGACCAAGTACTGAGCCCTGCGGGACACCAGTAGAGAGTCTACATGGGGCAGATGTAGATCCCCTCCATGTCACCTCATACGATCTATCTTCTAGGTAAGAAGCAAACCATTGCCACGCTGTTCCACAAATTCCAAGGCTTGTAAGAATAGATAATAGAATCTTGTGGTTCACAGTGTCAAATGCAGCTGACAGGTCCAGGAGGATCAGGACAGATGACAGTTTAGCAGATCTAGCAGCATGGAGCTTCTCAGTGACTGACAGAGGGGCAGTCTCTGTGGAATGTGCCACTTTGAATCCAAAATTACTAATGTGAGGTTTGTATTGTTGACAGGTAACACAGTTCTTACAATATTCCCAGACATCTCGGCGTATCTCTGGCCAGTAGGCAACCTCCAGCAGCCTCTGCAGGGTCTTCATCCATCCCAGATGACCGCTGAGAGGGTTGTCGTGGGCGTACTGTAGATACTGTAGGTCGCAGAGATGATGGGATGACCAGCTGGAGGAGACTACACCCGTACTGTTTGGGGATCTGACAATAGAGAAATTGATTTATTATGCAGTAATGTATTTTGTTAACGTCAGGATCTAACCTTGCCTCTTTCCACAGTGTATGAAGCGTCTTATCCGCCTTCTGGGCCTTCTCCAGCTCCTCCCAGTCGCAGGGCAGACCCCACTCAGATTGTTGCCTCGGTGCACTGCCAGATGGGCGTTCGTGTTTTCTCTCTCCCAATGCCATGACAGGGAATCAGGAACGATGTTGAATTGCCCCTTTACGGTACTGAACTACGAACATAAACGCCTGCAGCATGAGTACCCAGCGGGTTAGGCGTGAGGAGGGGTTCGGCTGATTAAAAACCCAGGTTAATGCAGCATGGTCTGTGATAATGTTGAATGTTTTAACCTCTAGGTATTGACATCATTGACAGCCCACACCACTGTCAGACACTCCTTCTCTCATGCTGAATACCTGCTTTCCGCCCCATGTAGCAGCCGGAAGGCGTAGGCAATCACGTGTTCCCCATCTTCATGATCTTGGGTGAGTACTGCACCCAGGCCGATGTTGCTGGCGTCTGTCTGCACCTTGAAGGGGCGGCTGAAGTCTGGAGCTGTTAAAACCGGTGTGTTTTGCAGAGCCACTCTCAGATATTCAAAGGCTGACTGGCAGTTGGGGGTCCACACTGTAAAGCTATGTAGCGTTTTCTCACGGACTCAGGTACAGAGACACAGACAACAGGTTGCCGGGGTGAACACACTTCAGTGATTTATTAATGTTTTGTCGATCCACTCCTGCATAAGCAGACATGCATACTTAGATGGGGTGGTCAGGTGCGCTGTGTGGTTCGTCAGTGACGCGTGGCTCGAGGCGAGTCGTCCTCAGAGGAGGTGCACCGGCAGCAGCAAGTCAGCTGAGACGAGCCGAGGGAGCCGCTGGAAGAGCAGGGAGGAGAGGCGGAGGTGACTGCCAAGCTGCAGAAGGAAGTCTTCCACAGCGTAGATTTCCGGGGCGAGGATTCTCCAGCACTCTGCACAGACAATAACATAAAGTCAGACTCTCGTCCTCAGAGGAGGTGCACCGGCAGCAGCAAGTCAGCTGAGACGAGCCGAGGGAGCCGCTGGAAGAGCAGGGAGGAGAGGCGGAGGTGACTGCCAAGCTGCAGAAGGAAGTCTTCCACAGCGTAGATTTCCGGGGCGAGGATTCTCCAGCACTCTGCACAGACAATAACATAAAGTCAGACTCTCGTCCTCAGAGGAGGTGCACCGGCAGCAGCAAGTCAGCTGAGACGAGCCGAGGGAGCCGCTGGAAGAGCAGGGAGGAGAGGCGGAGGTGACTGCCAAGCTGCAGAAGGAAGTCTTCCACAGCGTAGATTTCCGGGGCGAGGATTCTCCAGCACTCTGCACAGACAATAACATAAAGTCAGACTCTCGTCCTCAGAGGAGGTGCACCGGCAGCAGCAAGTCAGCTGAGACGAGCCGAGGGAGCCGCTGGAAGAGCAGGGAGGAGAGGCGGAGGTGACTGCCAAGCTGCAGAAGGAAGTCTTCCACAGCGTAGATTTCCGGGGCGAGGATTCTCCAGCACTCTGCACAGACAATAACATAAAGTCAGACTCTCGTCCTCAGAGGAGGTGCACCGGCAGCAGCAAGTCAGCTGAGACGAGCCGAGGGAGCCGCTGGAAGAGCAGGGAGGAGAGGCGGAGGTGACTGCCAAGCTGCAGAAGGAAGTCTTCCACAGCGTAGATTTCCGGGGCGAGGATTCTCCAGCACTCTGCACAGACAATAACATAAAGTCAGACTCTCGTCCTCAGAGGAGGTGCACCGGCAGCAGCAAGTCAGCTGAGACGAGCCGAGGGAGCCGCTGGAAGAGCAGGGAGGAGAGGCGGAGGTGACTGCCAAGCTGCAGAAGGAAGTCTTCCACAGCGTAGATTTCCGGGGCGAGGATTCTCCAGCACTCTGCACAGACAATAACATAAAGTCAGACTCTCGCAACAACCCACTCACCGTGCTGGTTTTCCGGCCTCTTTTTATATTCCTCCGTACTCCTCCAGCCGGTGAGTGGAAATAGGACGCCGGCTGTGTCTGATTACATGGCCCCGCCCCCTTTTCCTGTGGCTTGCCGGTGGCCGTAAACTTGAACTTTTTCAGCTTGGTGCGCGGAGCTGCGCAGTCAACGTTTTGGTGGTACGGTACCCCGTGACAACACCCACTTGGCTCCTTTCTTCTTCAGAGCGTGTAAAGGAGCAGCACGCTCTGAGAAGTGGGGAATGAACTGATGGTACCAACCAACCAGACCTAGGAAGCGCTGTAGCTCCTTCAGGTTGCAGGGAACGAGGTAAGTTTGTATCACTGCTACCTTGGCTTCTTCAGTTTTTATGCCCTCAGCCGATATAATGTGTCCCAGAAAGGAGAGGGATGTCTGACAGAGGTTGCATTTTTTCAGGTTGAGTGTGAGACCAGCAGCTTCAAAGAGTGTAAATATTTGTTGGAGGTGGTTGAGGTGAGAAGTGGTGTCCTTTGAGTAAAAAAAATCCGAAAACATCAATGTAAACAAAGCAATACTTTCCTATGGGTTCTGCCAAAACCGAAGTCATAAGTCTCTGAAAAGTTGCCCCTGTATTTTTCAGGCCAAAGGGAAGACGGAGGAACTCGTATTGGTTGTTCTTTGTGACGAACGCTGTTTTCGGAATGCTGTCTGGATGCATCTCCACCTGCCAATACCCACTTCGTAGGTCTAATGAGCTAAACACAGTAGCCCCGTAGAGCACCTCCAAGATTTAGTGGACCTGGGGCATGGGGAAACTATCCAGCGGTGTTTTGCTGTTGAGGGCTCTAAAGTCCACACAAAAATGTGTTCCACCATCCCTTTTGGCCACCAGCACGACCAGAGCAGCCCATGGCGAGGTGGATGGTCTAATGATTCCTGCTTCCAGCATCTTGGTCGACCTCTTCCTCCACAATTTGCTGCTTGGGGACAGGGACAGGGTAAGCCCTTTTCCTGACTGGTCATTCGTCGGTGGTGTAGGTATGGTGGGTTATTACCTTGGTGTGGCCAATTTGATCGGTGCACACTGTCGGCCACTCTAACAACAGATCCTGCAACTGATACTTTTCTGAACACTGATATGTTTTCCTCTGGCAGGGAAGCGTTGTTGACCAAGCTGGAGATGGCGGATTTGGAGTCATCAGACACTGAGGGTAATGGATTGGCCACATACAGGGAGACTTGCTTTACAGGTGGTTTGAAAGTAGGAGGGTGTGAGCAGCTGTTGGGAGAGGGAGGATGAGGAGTGGCAGTAGCGACCGGTTGTGCACTCATGATGGCTTTTAACTGTGAGTCTCGCCTCTTCATGCACTCCACTATGGATGGCCTACGTTGTTCAACTGCTCCTCACACTGCTTTTTCACTGTCTGACATAGTTGTTGCATCTCCTCCTGAGCATTCTCCAATTTACATTGGTAGGTTAATACCTCGGTGTTGTGGATGCGTTGCAGCTCACCCACCTGATCCGCTCATCCATTCGCCGGGTGAGATTGTCTTCCAAAGCCTGCGGAGCAGTTTCTAGCACCATGCAAATGAGGCTTGTGGTCTTCAGCATCGATGGGAGGAGGAGGAGGAGAAGGCAGCTGTACCCCATCGTCACCTTGTGGGCCCTTGTATTGCATGGGCTCACGATGCGTCACGAAAGGGCCTGCAGTGAAGACATGTGCGCCCATCCCTTCCTCAACTCGTGCATCGGACTCTGATATATTTTGCCCCAATTTACTTTTAATAAACGGTGTGATTAACCAAACCTTTGAGTGGGTGTTTTGCGGCGTGTAAAATGCTATACGAGAATGGCTAGGTAGATAACAGCTCACACCAACGATGTAGCAATGTATAATACACACAATATACAAAAAAGAAAACTCTGATGGCCCCACTGTAACAAACACACTACTATTATTTAAAATAATAACTGGTTGTTAGAAGAAATCAGGGTAGGATAAGGACCAGCAGAGGACAATCTTCTAGGTAAACCAAAAAAGTGTATATACATTTATTGTTGTGCAGTGTTACACCATCCACTCCCCATGTTTTCTCACTCACACACACACACATACACAGAGTCTATGAGCTCTTTCCCCCCGCTCCCACGCAAGTCCATAAACAAAATAAATAAACCCAGAGAATGTCCCGCTCCGCGCCAGATGTCCTCTGCGAGCGACGTCTCCTTTAATGGCGACGCGTTGGTCACCGACGAACCGGTGCCGCGCGCACACTGCTGCTAGTGTAGTAACCGCCAGAGAAACAGCTGTCACACACCAACTCACGAGGAACACACACACGACACAAACACACAAACAAAGAAAAAAACCCTCCTGCATAACCACAGCAGGAGGGATGCCGTCAGCAGACAGTTGTGACATAAATGCCTCGGCAGGCTTCACATAAATACACATCAACCCTCAGTACTTACATGCGCATTGGACAATACTATCCCGCATTCGGGTTTTCAAATAGAGGCTTTAGCTTCGGCTTCGGCTTTAGCTTTGGCTGGGGTAATGGCTGCTGTTACCTAGCCCAGCCTTTCTTCTTCTTCTTTTATTGTTTTAATGTAAACGGCTCCCACAGCGCCCCCACTGGTCGGGAGCCCATAACTAGGCAACCACCTGTTACACAGTTGTTGAGATATTGTAACTAGATTCATTTTATTTTAATCAGTGTTTATGATCTTTTTTCAACTGTTAATAGACCTCTATATAGGCACCATTAGTTGCATGAAGCACATCAAGACGGTACTCGATTTCTTGCCATGTTCGCTGTAGGATATCCTCATCAATGGTGGCAATGGCATTACAAATCCTGTGCTTCAAGTCAGCAATGTCTCTGTCTCCATAAAGGTTTTGTGCCATGCGAATTGAAGGACGTGATGGTGGAGCTCTTGCATATAATATCTCAACAACTGCCTTTGTAATACTTTTTTTAAATTGTAAAGAGACTTTATGGACACCCTGTATACAAGTGGATGTATTTACAATTGTTTCACAGGAAGGATGGAAGAGGTTTTTGTACTGAGATATACTATCTGTTCATAAGGTTAATGGCAGGTCTGGTAGTCTTTTAATACAATGGTCTTTATTACAGTCCAGAGGGCAAAATATTATGTCCAGGATGTTAAGGGTCAGAGGTCTTCTCTGCCATACTCTTGACCTGTAAAGTATAACCGGTTTAGCATGGATGGCAAGTCAGGACCAGCGATTTTCCATGCAGTTCTGCTTGTTTGTTGTAGTCTGTTCTCTTCCAGACCAGACAGAGATGGAGGAGCAAAGAACTCACTCGATAAGTCCCCTGTAAAATTGTATCAGTAGATCTTTAAAGAGGTTTGATTTCTTGAATTGGTGCAGAACTTACATGTGCCCCTGGACTTTCGTTAACATAAACCTAATTTTAAATATTCAGCACTTGTCATCATCATCAAAGAGACTCATGATAGCTGTGTCAAGAAATACAGTGAGTAAGGGCTCTTAGATTTGTTTACGTTTAAAAGCTACGTTTCACTTATTTATACAGATAAATTGCTGTCATAATATGTCTCATGTAAGTATTTTAGAATAATGTGAATTTTTTTTTTACTTATGTCAAAGTACACATAGAAAAATACCATTTGGAACTGAAGCAGTAAAAAACTGTCAAAACACAGAATAAATGAAGCTTGCAGATTGTTGTAACTACTACTACTACTAATAATAATAATAATAATAATCATCATAATCATAATAATAATCATAATAATAGCAAGAATCGCTGTTTGTGAATATGAAGTAGATATATTAAAATGAAATATGAAATATTTATTACCTTCCAATGTAAAATAGATTTTTCATCTTTCATTGTCAGTTTAATGGGTCACCTGATTTTCTTTCCAGGTTTATACAGTTCTTTTTGCGTTTGGGTTGTGGGAAAGCTTCCCCTGACCCACATTCCCAGCCTGTGCTCCTCCAGTTCTCAAAGAATGGAGGATTATTCTGGAACCTGCTACAGAAATTTTTTTACACTAATAGCAGTAATCAGCCTGAGCTTGTTGCCTTAGAGATCCCATTGCAAGCCCGCACTATTAAAACTCGCCTACGTTGGTGGCAGCCATCTGAAAATGGATATTTCCATAGTCCCTGGGTCATTGATAAGGTAAATTTATTTGAACCAAATACAAAGCACTTGTATTAAGTTCTACATGTATTTTAAGTGCATTATGCAAGTCTTTTAGTTATACAAAAACTGTCCTGTCTTTTTTTGCCCAAAACATCACAATATTAATCCATTACATTTTATATAAAAAAATAGATTCATAAATTAGGATTCACATTACATTAGTTAATTAATATAACTGAAAGTTTCTGCTATAATTCTACATTTGTAATTGTGTTGGTGTGATAAGGTGGTAGTTGGGGGAAGTGCAAGTGGCTGGGGCCCTCTGGAGGATAACTTCTCGACTACAGATGAACGTTTGTGGCTTCTTCATCCTGGTGCCACAAGAATGCCTGTTTGTGGTTCTGATGGCAATGCTTTTGCTTTCATTGAAAAGTCCAACATTCGCTATGCTGTCACCACTGATATCAGCGTGGGACAGGATGCCGTGATTCAGTTTGACTTCTCTGCTTCCTGCTCTGTCACCTCCTCCTGCTACTGTAAGCTAGACAGTCAGGATTTAAATCCTATTCATATCATGTTAAGCTATAATTTTACTAAAATGTACTCATGCTTGTGTATTCACAGCAGTGGAATTGGATTATTCTCTTGACCTTGGACTTACATGGGAACCTCTCTTAAAAAACTGTTTACCTCTAAGTACAGACTGTTCCTCCTTCACAATTCAAAAGACCTTAGTGTCAGACACGTACAACAAATGGGGCAGAGTTACCTTACCCATCCCAGCTTATGCCAGGTAAAGTTACATTGTACTACACTTCACCCAAACTTTGTATTTTTTATTACTTTTAAGTAGCTCTGCTTGCGTTTTTCAGATCTCCAGCCACACGATTTCGTTGGCTTCAGCAGGCTCCATTTAACAAGCAGCAAACATGGGCTTTGGACAACCTGTACATTGGTGATGGCTGTCCTGAAATGTGCTCTGGTCACGGTCATTGCAAGCAGAATTCCTGTGTGTAAGTAATTAGAATTTTTCACAGTAAACTATTTTAAAATTGTACGGTCATTGGTGGCTCATTGGTAGGCTTCTCGCCTGTCCTGCAGAAGGCCCATACTTGATTCCCAGCCACTGGAAACACAGCACCTTTAGTGCTGGTCCTAAGACTGGATAGAATGTACGGTAGGAGCCTGTTCAAACACCCGCCTGCTCCGTGGCAGAACCCTTCTCAATCCGTGGCGGATCCGTGACCTTCCTGTGCATGGACCCTGATCCCCTGACATGGCACAGTGAGAGAAGCTCCGCCCCAGAAACCCCCTCTTGCGCTGGTCTAATAAGCTGGTTGCAATGCTGTGTAGTTCCGCCAGGTGGAGCAGTGACTGCTTCAGTTAACTGCATTGTCAACATATTTTCATGATTAAATCAAGCTGGTCATCTTGGGGATAAATACAGTGTCAGTGTCTAAGTACCAGTTACTAATCATGCTTTAATGGTCCGACCACTGGAAGTTATTGCATTGTCTACATATTTTTTATCATTACATCAATACTTAGCTAAGTATGGGCTATAGTAATTCCATGCTCATGAGAGGTCATGAGTGTTTTTTCTTTAATATTGTGCATTACAATTACATTTTTTAAAATATTGTGCATTACAATAGAGACGTATATTAACACTATGCAAAGTCACAACTGTGGACAAAGAGACGCACATTCACACATGTGGCTGTCTTTTGTCTTGTAAATGTTGTATTCCTTATGTACATTGGCATGGGTGAAGAGAAGGCTTTAGTCAATGAATCCCATAGCTTCCCATGTGGCAAAATGGTTAAGCATTTGCACCAGGTGATCCCTGGTTTTTTCTTGAGAATACCAATTAATTTGTATTCATATATCGCATAAACATTAAAGTCTTTTATTTTAAACAAAAAACAAACAAAACATACACACAGGGCTCTTCTGGCATACTCAGACTCTTTTGGCAAGCACGAAGGCTAAGAGCTGGGGAGACACTAGTATTTAACTTCATTATTACGTAGATGTAAATGTAACCTTTTTTGTGACATATCTGTGACATATCTGTGACTATTGGCTTATGTAAAGGTCATAGGTCAATTTCATATGTTTACGGTAGCAACCGTTTAGTGCTTGATTTATTAGAAGAAGGAAGGACTCGGTGTTAGACAGTCTTTTGACCGTTCTTTGAAACCATATTTAATTTGAAGCTTGAAAAGGTGTAAATAGTTCTTAAGTTTAATTTGTTGAGTGTCTTGTATCCAGACAAACGAAGATTAAACTGATGCACTACAAGTTTTGTGGTTTTCCGCGTCAAATCCTTGTGCCGGTCCTTAGTAAGAACAGGAAAACATAGATCGCCATTACAGTCAGAGTAAATCAATGCACTTTCCCCCAAACATTTCTCATTTTTATGGTAAAACATGATAAAGATTTACAAAACAGTTGGTTAATTTTTAAAGGAACATGCACTAAAGAAGTCTGTATCACTTTTAAAGCAGTATATAGCTACATATTTTTTGTATACATAGACTACAGTAGGTAGGAGACCAGAATGTGCTTTACCGCCGCACTCACTGCCACAGCAGCACAACAGAGGGAGATTTAAATCAGTCGCCTTTTTTCATGTGAATTACATCATCTGAAATTTGATTTCCATTAGTTTATGTAAAAGCAGACATTTCACATTCTATAAGTATATATTTTTCATGTCTGTGAGGCAAGTATACAGAGTTTTGGTTTATTTTTTCATGTGCTCAATTTCATAAAATCATAACGTTTTGTCATCACTCCTGTAAAGCAGTGAGCGCACACTACTATTCAGCATAAAAACTTAAACATAAGCATTTTTCTAGGTTAACATTAGAGCAAGTGGCCATGTAAAGTTACATGTTTCAGATGATTATCCATATTTGAGGTGAGTCAAAATATTAACAATGATTATCAAGTATCCCCCGGTAAACTAAGGTAAATTAAGGATGTCTTGAAACATAATGCAATAACTAGTTTTATTTATTAAATCATGGATTTTGTTTAGAGTGATTAAAATTTACTTGAAAGTATCTGATAAATTACAAACTGTAATAAAACAGTATTAAACACACACACACACACACACACACACATATATATATATATATATAGTACAGACCAAAAGTTTGGACACACCTTCTAAAGAGTTTTCTTTATTGTGTTCTTTAGCCCAAACTAGCAGATATTCTACCATGAAGGCCTGATTCACACAGTCTCCTCTTAACAGTTGTTCTAGAGATGTGTCTGCTGCTAGAACTCTGTGTGGCATTGACCTGGTCTCTGATCTGAGCGGCTGTTAACCTGCAATTTCTGAGGCTGGTGACTCGGATGAACTTATCCTCCGCAGCAGAGGTGACTCTTGGTCTTCCTTTCCTGGGGCAGTCCACATGTGAGCCAGTTTCTTTGTAGCGCTTGATGGTTTTTGTGACTGCACTTGGGGACACTTTCAAAGTTTTCCCAATTTTTCGGACTGACTGACCTTCATTTGTTAAAGTAATGATGGCCACTCGTTTTTTTCTTCACTTAGCTGCTTTTTTCTTGCCATAATAGAAATTCAACCTCTTTGAATGAGAAGGTGTGTCCAAACTTTTGGTCTGTACTGTATAGATATATATATATATATATATATAGGATATAGGATAGACATTGAAAAAGCTATTTACACGAGTGCACAAGTCTAAAGCAAACACAGTTATGAATTTATTGTATAAATATAACTTTATTCAGCTGTTTAAGTTATATGAAAAACAACATGCCTACCAGCTCACTATTATTTTCTGTTCAAATTTAAAGATGCCCACACATGTGTGCAAAAAGAGAAGTACAACAAAGAATACAGAAGTGTATAATAAGTTATCTAAAACAATATTGTTTCCAATGCTGAAAACATAATTTTTATTTACTTTTACAATAGATCTTTCATGATGAATGTGTGTACTGTATATGTGCTTTAAATATACAGTACTGTAAATACACTGTCTTTTACAGTGAAAATGAGTGCCGTTGATCAAAAGCCTGTTGAACGCGTGTGCAAATATGAGCAGATTTATCGATAAAACTGCAGACATATACGATATCTCCCAGAAATGCAACAAACAAATTTATAGGCTATTTGCTGAATATAACGTGACAGCGCCCCTCAGTTACTGTAATCCCTCGTCACCTTTTATTCACGATAGGTGTGAAGCTATCAAAGAGGTTTCGCTGATGGGGGATTTGGAAGAATTGGGGTTTTTAAAATGAATTAACAAGACTAAGCATCTCTGCCTAAAGATGTCGCTGCCTAAAATGTATTTCGCCAACAAAAAAAAAAAAAAAAAACAATTTATGGTAGTAACTAAATCAGACTTCAGACTTAGTTGGATTTGATACTTTTCAAGTGTAATTCATAAATTTACTGAATATATTCAGGTTTTGTAAAATAACGAAAACTAATGTCTCCGTTTCCTTCCTAGACCTTTTGTCTGCATCACAATGAACTGAAGCTCAGAACGTCTTCTTTCCTTGTTTTAATCTGTGATATTTAAGTAAAATATATTTCACGTAAAGGTCTAAATATTACTTTTTATTTACGGACAGGTGTATTATATTATATAAGACACCCTTAATTTACCTTAGCTAAATTTATACATTTACACCTTACAGCGTGGGCACACTGAAATAGCTAAAAACTATTATTAATTATATTAATTATTATTACTTTTATTGTATATAAAATAATAAAAACACCAATGTTTTGGTTTAATCCAGTGCCACCAACACTGGACAAAGGTGAGCGCATGTACAGTCGCGTGTCGATCACGCAGAGAAAAGAGATATTGTACGCTTGTGCAGGCAGAGTCGAGTTGTGCACGCGCGGAAAACATGTTGAGCACGCAAATTATGATGATCATAACAGCATACTGCATTTCATTCTAATCATAAGAATGCAAAAACACCATCTCTGCACACCTGATCAAATACAGATGCATGATACAGATGCAGATACAGATGCATGATTCGCAAGGATCTAGATTATCCACAACACATTCTCACTTTCCACGTCACCATGACATACATAGCGTAGATAAATACAGTCCATCCACACGATCAGTAAGATTCATTCTCAAGACATCAGGACACTGAGGTCTGCTACAGTTCCTTGCATGTGAATGGAGTGCTAAGCGCGGGGATGGGGCGATGGGGAAAATCGTCTCGTCGTTGAGACGATTTTCAACATTAATTTAATAACAAACATTTATTTGGCAATAAACTTTTGGAAAAAAAGACTTATTCATTTCACCATAAACATGTTGATCGAAATTAATGGCTGATCCTGTGCGCTTTGACTAAAACTGCGTACACTGCACTATGTGCTACTGGAATGTAGAAATGTACATTTTAAAAATGTTTATTAAAGAAAATTTTGATTATCATAACAGCCTACTGCACTTCATTCTTATGATAAGACCATTTACGGTCATTTAGCTTCATTTATTTCAGTTAATAAAACTACTATAAATAAAAAAACCACAAAGTATAAGATGACACAAAACCCTTTTGTGGATTTTCTAATTACACGATACAATCTAAAGTCTCACTGTGTTAACGTTTACTTTCGTTAAATTCGATGTAGATGACTATATTTCATTTAAATTCAAAATTTGTACTGTAATTTTAGTACTGTGATTATGCATTTGTTTAATTACAACGTTTGGCTAGAATTTATATGCTACAGTATCATCTGCAGCTGTCGATGAGCGGCAGCTCATTAATGTTTGAGAGAAGGAACTAAAACCTGAGACCTCAGTCTATGGTTATAGCACCACTTAGTAGTGTAAGGCCGGCAAACGCAAAATCCTAATGCCGCCGCCATGTGCCGCAGCGGTAAAAGTCCAATTCTTGTTGAGTAACATCTGTAAGTATCATAAAATAGTTTGTCTTTCTCTTTTACTTAGTTTTCTGTTAGTTTCACCCATCCTGGGTTATTCCGAGGGAATTATGCCACATTATTTGGACGTGGGCATGCGTCCATCAAGTTTATTCATGATATCCCTGATCATGGAATGCTTTTTACAATGGTTACTATCACAAAACAGCTTTACAGAATTCAAAGAAAATTAGAGGAATGAGAATAAAATGTGAGAGAAAATGTGTATGAATCAAAATTATGAGAGTACCCCTGCTGAACAAGCCGAGGACAGGGAGGTGGGGCACTCCCTGAGATTCATCAATAAAGGCTGTAGAGCCCTGCGATTCAAGCTTCCAACGTCAAACATGTTTAGACCAGAGACTTTTCTAACTTTTTAGATACAGAAGTGTTGTTTTTTCTCAAACATGATTTTCCCATCAGATTCAGACAGATTGAGAATAAGAATTTACCCATAGAAACCTAAAGCACAAACACACACAATCATACCCCAGAGCAAAGCAGAGATGTGCATTCACACCTCTGAGCATCTTTTGTCTTGTAAATGAGGTATTCTTTGCGTAGGTTGTCAGGGTTACGCACACAATTTTAATTACTAGACTTAATAATAATAATAATAATAATAATAATAATAATAATAATAATAATAATTATTATTATTATTATTATTATTATTAGCCCAACTCTTTGACTATTTAAAATAAAGTACTCCCATTTTAGCCCATTGAAGTAGTTGGTTCACATAAATGTTTTTTTTTTAATACCCAAAAACAATTCCCCAACAATTAAAACACACAAACGTGATTTAAAAATGTATTCTTCCACAACTAGACATCGTTAAAACAGTAATTTGTATAAAACAGGTGAATATGTGTTGTATTTTGCTTAAAGGTCAGTAAAATACCTGGTTAAAACCAGCTGCTTATCAGTTTAGTTTCTCTCTCTCTCTCTTTTATTATCCAACACTGGCCAAAGTAAAAAATCTCTTTGAATCAAATAAAGTTTTTAAGTTTAATGAAATCATAAATTATACTTTGTTGTAATGTTTTCTCTTTGTATTTACCTAATTAATTTACTTTACATATATCCAAATATCCAACAAAATACAATTATTTATGTAATATTAAGGAATTTATTTACTTTCATAATGTGTAATTATCATCCAAGATAAATGACTTCAAGCATCAAACTTTTGTCAATATATTGTAATAATACAACATTTTTTACAATATGTACAGTATTCCTCAAATAAACATTTGTCGTACAATGTAAACATCGTAAACTTGAAAAATTTTGTCAAAACATTTCTACAATGTGTATACAATGTGTATAGTATGAAAAAAAGTGTTCCTCCAAAAACATTTATTACCATCCTTGAAGCCATACATTACATTTTCTTTTTGTTTTACTAATAAATTATTTCTACAATTAAAAGACAAATAAAACAAACATTTTATTTAACAAAAATAAAATAAATAAAACACAATGCATTTTAAATAACTTAAGCTTAAGAACTGTATAAACCTATTGGCTAACCATGCGAAAACCTGACCATTGTTTGACAAATAAAGCCCAAGATTTTATATTTTAAGGTCAATATAGAATACGTTCCCAAAATATTTTCTTCAGGGCCACAAAAGTGTGTTTGAGATTGCAGGATAGCTCAAGTTTAGCGCATAGATGAGGGCAAAACATGGAATATTCATGTGCGACTGATGGAAACTCCCATCACAATCCGGAAAAAAAGAATAATTCACAATCCCGATTCCCTGTGGTGGCTGAAGACAACCCTCTTCCTCCCTGAGAACAAACAGGGCCATCGTGCACCTCTCAACCTCTGCCTGAGCTTCATCTTTATGAACAACCTAATAAAACACAGGACATGTGTTAGACAAGTTGCTCTATTTGGCAAAACAGTGTCTGATGTATGCATGTAAAAATCACTTAATGCTCACTATGAGTGCAAAAAAACACCTAGGATTATGGTGCATCAAGTTAAATTTAATTATGTCAATGAATAGGCCAAAACAACTGACAGACATATACACACACATTATATATAAATTATATATATTTTTAAATATATTTATATATTTTATTGCCAAAAGTATTCGCTCGCCTGCTCACATGCATATGAACTCGAGTAACATCCACTTCTTAATCCATAGGGTTTAATATGATGTTGGCCCTTTGCTCTTCTGTGAAGGCTTTCCACAAGAATTAGGAGCATGTATGTTACTAATGTTAATACATATTATGATAAAAAATATGGGTTCAAACCCCACCACCACCAAGCTGCCACTGTTGGACCTTTCAGCAAAGATAATTTATCAATTCAGTAACATTCTCAGTCCTAAGATTGAAATGCTTCATGAGCAAATGCTTACCAGTGCTTAATCAGTTGATCCACATCTTCTAATAAATACACCATAAGACATTTCAGGAGATACTCTCTTCATACATTCACCTCCAGGCTCCTGGCATGTAAATACAAACATAGTATTGTTGACTATATCACGCTTCACAAGCGTGAACAGGCAGACATTGAAACCTGTATTCAGACAGCATACACTAAACTGTGAACAAGTTAAACTATGTTTTATTCTGCTAGTTATGTTTTAATTTAGTGCGTCACAGCCAACTTGATTTGGATGTCTTGCCAAGCTCCTGTGGCTTCCATTCACAATATTACATTAGACACTAAGCTAATTTCTGCTTTTTTTTTTGCATGTACATACCAGATCAAGAACTTAAAGATGAAGATTATATCTCTGGTCTTCTCTCTGACAATTCCTAACAAAGTTTCTCCCTTGTTTCTGATTATCTCAATTATTTTGTAGTATTGCTTGTCCAAGGAAACCAAGAATCTTGCTAGAAGTGGAGCAGTTGTAATTCTCAGAAACTCATTACTGATCTTAAAAAAAAAAAGGTAAAAACTAAAATTAGACTGGCTCAAGTTCTATCTTAATTACAGTATGTATAGAAAGAATCCCCCCCACCGCCACACACACCTTTAAAATAACTGCATTTTTTTTTTTGCTTTGCAAGTGCTCACTACTGATAAAATAAACCCATGAACAGAACATAATTCAGTTTCGCAGGATAATTGCAATTATTCTCTGATATTATCAGATAATTCAACTACTAATTTTCAGTACTCCATCAATTTGAGGGAGTTCATTTTAGGATATTTAGGATGGCATAAACTAAATTCACTGCAATTCTATTGCATCATTGTATTGTACCATTTCAAAATTTATTCACATAATGTTTTTATTTATGCATTCTGGGACTTACCAATTTCTGCAATATGGGTAAAATAATGCCTTTTCAGAAAAGCTAACAGACCTGTAAACACAAAAGTGAATAAATATTTCATGTTTACTTTTAAACTTCATTCATGACATAGTAATGGCTAACCTCAGCTTGTTGGTCTGTGTAAACACTAGCTGATTGACTGTTACTGTTTGTATTTTATTTGACATTTTATTTAATTTAACGTTAAATCAACATGTCAAAAATTGCTGCCAGTGTTAGGGGTTATATACTGATAATTTTAAAAATATGTCATAAAGTGTTACCAGTATGTCAGGAAAATTTGCTAATGCCCTGTTTCATACAAGGGAATATAGTGTTAGCGATCTTAACATTATTTTACTGTCATAGTCTGGCTGTTACAACAGGCCAGACCGGCTGATGTTGTTGCAGTGGGCATATCGGGCAGGCATAAACACAGAGGGGTTTTTCAACAGAAAATGTCTTTTTATTAACAAACTCAAAAACAGACACAAACAAACAAAGAAACTAAAACAACAAACTCAAACTATAATTAGGGCTCAGGGCTACACACAGGCTAAGAGCTAACACAGGGAACTGAGCGCTGACACAGGAAACTGAGCGCTGACACAGGGAACTGAGCGCTGACACAGGGAAACATGGAGCTGGAGCTAGCTAAAGACACAAAGAGACCAGAGACAAGACAGGACGAGACGGGAACTAGAGACGGGACAGGACAAGACAGGGCTAGACACGAGACAGGACTAGACACAGGACTGGAGGCAAGACAGGACTAGACACAGGACTGGAGACACAGACTAGAGACAGGACTAGACACAGGACTGGAAACACAGACTAAAGACGAGACTAGAGACAGGACCAGGGACACAGAGACTAGAGACAGGACCAGGGACACAGAGACAGGACCAGGGACTGGGCGAGAGTGGATGGATTAGTGGTTAGTTGGATTAGTAGCTACATGGAATATGGATGTAAGGAATGATGACCTAACTGGATTGGTGGCTAACCGGGTTAGTACTGACCTACTAGGAGACCGGAACACAAGAGGCAAGGCACACATGAGGCTATTCCAAACTAGCGGCTAACCTACTAGCGACCAGAACCACTAGCAGTCAATCCCACTAGAGGCTAGCCTACTGGAGGCTAACCCTACTAGGGCCTAACCCTACTAGCAGCCAAGGCCTACTAGCGGCTAACCCTGCTAGCGGCTAAGCCCACATGTGGCTACACACATCTAAACAGACAAGGGAACAGTACATGCAAAGGACTAAACAAGAGGAAGACCAACACTGGAGACACACAGAACAGTACTTACACAGGAGGAGACATTGCCTAAATAAAAACACGAAACAGGACAGCTGACTAACACAAGCAATTTAAAGAAAACTAATAATAGAGCCCTTTTGACACCAAGGTTACAAAACATAAACCAAAATATAAACTTGAATAAACTAAACAAAAACCAAATAAAACGGAATGCCCGTTTGACAGCAATAATACACGACCCAGTTTCCCAGAACAAACTGCTATTTATTAGATGTCTAATGAGCTACCTCGGTTACCTGGTTTAATAGAGTTTTCAGCAGAACACGATTCAGTCCGTGATAATGTTACGTCATGAGGTCATGTGACATGGCAAACTTTTCGTTTGAAGTAGAAATGTCCTTTGAGTAAACAGATTACATTTAAGCTTAACCAGGGGCTGCAGTATTTGGTTTTAAGCAAAGTAAATATAACAGTTTCGTATAGGAAATCAGAAATTTCCATCAGATCAATGAAGAAACATACTTTGTATCAATGGCACAGCAGTTTCACTTTTTTCAGTGTATAAAAGACAAAGATAAATAAACTTTACAGAATATCTAGTCATGATGAAAAAATATATATTAATAAGCCTATGTACCAACAGAGTGTGTAAAATCCTGTTTTGGGAATTCTGGAATGTAAATGAACTGCCTGTCTATATTAATGTCTCACCTGGAATTTACTGAATGCAGCTTTCATGCAAATAAGTTAGGCAATACAATACAACAGCTGTATTTGAGCATTAGTTCATCTCTGAAGCCAAACTATAAGGACATAACTTACTGAGTATTGAAGTGGCCCATCTCCATAACTGTTAAACACTTAAGGGTTTTTATCCAACTTTTGTTAACGAAGCACTCTGTTGTAGAATTTTAAACAACCCCATGTCTTTCCCTTGGCTCACAGGATAGGCGGTACATCACTGAGCTCAGATTCCTTTGATGCATCATTTTGATTTACCCTATCTGTTGCTTTGTCCATTGTTTGTCGTACAGGAGAAGTACGAATTTTTGTGTTTAGTTTGTAATGTTTATGATAATTAAGTCAATAGTGACTAAACATAGGAACTTGGAGCGGATAAGTGTTTATATGTATATTATGTGTGTTTGTAAAAAGGGTGTTACTGTGTATAGAAAGTTGAGGCAGTGATTCATGGACCATGTTCGTAATATACAGTATAAACCATTTTATGAACAATCTATGGTTAACTCAAATTTGCACACCAGACCTCGTTTGAGTAAGTTTAATGGGCAATCTTTAGAGAGTATATATGAACTTGTGCAGTGTTTACTGCCAAGCTCACACTTTAATGGCATAGTCCATGGTTCACAAAGAGGGAGACCAGATGCTTCTATCGAGACTTGTGTTTTTCCTGACAATTTTACTGATGACGGCGCATCTGTACATTTAAGTACTGATCTCGTTTCTCTGGCGTCTACTAAAAATTTAACTGACTTTCCATCTACACTTACTTCTAGGATACGCAGTTTCATAAATACTTCATCTTTATACATAGAATAAACAGTTTTGGACTAACCCGGACCACCTTCTTCCTCATCCGGCCATCCCACACCTCAGTCTGTTCTCTTAAAGCTAAAAGCGAAAAAAGCTCTAGAAAAGTGTCCACATGCCAAGCAAACATCTTCTCATACTTTTTCTGAATCTCAGTGTCCGGCCAGGTGAACTGAAGTCAAGCCATGTGGGGATCCGCATGCAGAACGAGCCGCTATCGTAGTTCGTTCGATGTTGGACGAAAATCGCGACAAAAAGCCTCAAGGGCCACTGCAAATGTATTCCCATCTATATGCATCTGGTGAAGATGTGGTGTTGCCTCTCTCAGGTCTGCTTGAGTCCATGGTTGATGGACCAGGAATGGTCCTTGTGGTCCAGCTACCGTAACCATAGGCATCTGCATCACATCTGCAGACTAGTGTCCATAAACTCGACCCTGACGTGGTGCTGATGGGGAGAGGACAGGTTGTAGTGGTCCGGCTATCACTATTGCTCCTGCTGCTCCGTTTCCTCCTCGACTGGAGGCGGAAGAGGCAGAGGAGGCGGAGGAGGTGGAGCAGGGATAGGAATCAGAATCAAAAGGTTGTGCACTCTGTATAGAAGGATAGAGGGGAAAAGTGTCAGGGTCAAGACTGAACAGGAGTGAACCCAATAACAGACAGGTAATTTATTTGAAAACTTTATTACTACGCAGAGGAGTTTAGTTTGCAGGCGCAGCAGGAGCAGAGGAGAGAATGCTGTGTGTGAAAGATGGCATTACCAGGCTGTGCGGGAGAATCCCTTGTGACGAGGGCGGAGGCATGTCAATGATGAGGCGGAATCACCACAAACCCTGATGTGGGGCGTGAGATGAAATCTCCAACGGTTGCATGTAATGAAGGTAGCGAGAATGCGATCGCGGCGTCCGATGTTTGGGTAGTTAACCCAGCAGTGGGTGAAAGACACAGCAAGCTGGCGATGCGCTCTTGTCCATGATCCGCAAACGCGGAAGTACCCACAAGCACGCATAAACACAAATACACACAGATTACCGGAGATTGTGAATTGGGGTGGAAGGGACAGGCTGGGTAGGAAGCCGGTAGGATATAGCTGCGGTCTCCAGATCCGTAAGAGAAAGCGAGAGCAGGGTCAGCAACAAGTATCCAGCAGCGAAGGCAGTGAAATCCGGAAACGTGATCCAAGAGTCATTAAACAGGCGAGGTCATACACAGAGTAATCTAAAGAGAGAGAAATAATGCGAAGGGCTAGGCACGAGACGAAATCCAAAGAACAGGCAAGGTCAAACACAGAAACAAAAGCACTAGAGAATCGCAGGGAAAAACAGGGGAAAAGGCATGCAAGTAAGATACATCGGCCAGGAGTGGATTCTTCGGCATCTATTTAAAGCCACAAGTAGGTTGCCAAATCAGGGACAGGTGTACTCAGGTAATCAGCCCTGGGAGCACGGACCCCAGGGCTGGAGTTATGGGTGGAGTTATGACCTGGATGTACTGGGCAGATTGTGCAGGCTCGTGACAAAAAGAGTAGGGGGTAGACAGGCAAAGGGGTTGGAAGAGGGACAGAAGGAAGAAGGACTAGAGAAAGGGTTAGTCGGAGCTGGTTTCTCTTGTTTCTCTGTTTCTTTCTTCTTTGATTCATTTCTTTTCTGCTTCTCTTCTCTTGGCTGTTTTCTCTCATACATCTCTGTTTCCCACATTCCAAATGCTTTCCAATCATCTACTCTAGGTCCATTATAAGCCAACAACTTACTCTTTAAATCATTTATTCTGTCCTCACTAAATGTTCCCACATATGGAAACCAAATCTATCCATAAGGTCATCTGAGTGAAGGGTGACAACCCTTTTTTCCCCTATATATCTCACAAGCCGGCCCATTTTGGACCTTATCTAGATCATATACCCAGACATTCTCAACCTTTGGGTTCTTTTTCTCTAGCTTACTCTTTGAAATAAATGCTCAACAGACTCTCGTAAGATGCCAAACAGTAAAGTTTATTTCTCAGCTGAGGATCACAAACCAGCACAGCACTGTCTCTGTTAGATTTGAGATGAAACACAAATGACAGACATTTATACATTACACATTTATACAGACATTTATACAACTATTTATACCATTGAGAAGAGAGAGAACTTGACCAACGCTGAATTTGTGCAGTTTTATTTCATGTTTAGCTGCATAGCTCATCCTAGAACCAAAACCAGGGTGTCTTATTAGACACAGCTGTACAGCAGATGTTGAACGGGTCCTATCTTGAGCTGAGTTTAGATGCGTTGGCCGAAGCGTTGTTTATCACTTCTGCATTTGTAAGCTATTAGAAAACATGAACATGCTGTGAGTGTGATGACAGCTCACCTTCCTTTACATGTGTTCTTTCTTATTTCTAAGAGACAGCAAATACAATCAGTTCTAAGAAGTTACTGCAGATTATGATTAAGCATGCATCACAATATTTGACCTTTGCTAGTGCTAATGATCCTACGTTGGTTACATTAATCAACACTGCACATTGTTATAAACTTTGTTTTACATTTTTCCTTTACAGGCCGTGCCACCATACAAAAGTGAGCATTTAGCTCGCTAGCTCCTGTAAATCTACCTCCAGTTTGTGTCTCTCGTGGACTGCATCACATTATATTCCAGTCACAGAAATGACCCGCAGAACTAACTCTTACCCAAAAATAAATAAATGTTGAATTTATCTAAATTGTTGAAATCACGTGATTGCAACTCAGCGCAGCTAAATTGCTGGCTTGTGTTAACGTGCCAAAAGAACAACAGCATTGCATTTGAACCCTTTATACTTTATAACTTTTTCTCCACTGAAGAAAAGTTGTTTACCTCATGTTTATTTTCAAGTATAGATAGCTATGTAATATAGCATTGATAGGACACAATTCCATCTTGTTTCCCTTTACAAAACATACCAGTAGGTAGATTGGCTACAGGTATGTTTTGTAACCATACTGGATGTGAATGAGTTAGCATATTCATTCAAAATGCATGTATACCACCTCTTTACAAACTATTTTACTATTTTATTACTAATTTGTTCTTGTCCAATTATCTCTTAGGGCTATCATACAATAACCTGAAGCTGAAGGCTATCTTGTGCTCCTACAGAGACACAAAAACTAGCCAATTGTATCCTTTTAAACTACTGCCTGGGAAACGAAACACACTTTTGGAAAATTCTTATGCCCCATGCTTTCCCTATTCATGAGTTCACATATGGTCACAATTGTCTAAGACTGCTGTATTTGATATGGGCCATAGAATTTCTTACACACTGTGCGGGAAGCAAACATTTTGCTGTCTTGGGCTCTTAGCCACAGATGACTGTGGCATTGATGGATTTCAAGTAGCAGTCTCAGAATGATAGGGCAAATGCTATTCTGTTGTGCCAGGTTAATTTTTTTTAACCTGTAGTTCACTGAATTTGTTTAGGTTACACATTGTACTTTGTTTATAAAACTTTATATACTTATGTTTATCTTTCTGTCACTTAGGTGTGACCCAGAATGGGGAGGTAGATACTGTGATGAAGCCCTAGTTACTCTCTTGTCGAAGGTAAAGGACAGCTTTAATCATGCACCCTCTGTCAATCACTGGCATCTACTAACTGGTGGAAAACTGAGTACAGTGTGTGGGACTGTAGCATCAGGTACATCACTGCATTTTAGTGGGGTAAGATTATACACGTTTTATATATGAAACATTAATTAGAAAACCATTTTAAAATTATGATCGATTAAATTAAATTATCTTGAAAATGTTTATTTATTCATTCATTTGTTAATTCTAACAGCTCTGCACTCGTCAGCTCGTAACAGTATCTCTGAACTTGACCAACGCTGAATTTGTTCAGTTTTATTTCATGTATGGCTGCATAGCTCAACCTACCAACCAAAACCAGGGTGTCTTATTGGAGTTCAGCTTGAATGGAGGCATCAGCTGGAATTTGCTGACTGAAATAAATTATGACCAATATAGCAAACCAGGGTATGACTCTCCAAATAAATGCAACTTAAAATGCCTAAATTTGTTTTATTTTATTTTATTTTATTTTATTTGTTTATTGTTTATTTGTTTATTGTTTATTTTATTGTGTTTTTTGATAGCTAATACTTTCTTGATTGTTAACTTGCTTTAGTTAATATTTATTCTTTAGTTATCCACATTGCAACATTAACTTTGTGATATTAATATTAATATTAACTTCCACAGATTTGTGAATGTGATGTTGCCCCCTACTGCCCAGGCAGTGGGAGTGCAACTTCGCTGGTGGCAGCCACATCAGAATGGAAGCGAACGTGCAGACTGGGCACTTGACAATGTGCTCATTTCTGGCTCAGATACACATACTCAAATCTCAGACACATTTGGTAGAGCTGCACTACCCAGTCACGAGAGATATCCAGCTGATGGAACTCTGACTGGCCACATCAGGACAGTAAGCCAAGATGAAAAGAACAGCAATGGAAGAGGTGTGACATCCACATTTGTAGTGTAAAATGTCTTCCACTATGATTAAATGTTGCATCAATGCTGCATTCACCAATCAATCTGAATATTCAGTGAATATAAAAAGTCTATAGAACCTTAAAAATATCTGATTTAAAAATTATAAAGCCCCCGCTTTATAATCTTTTAAATACAATTTAAGTCAGTAAGCTGCAGCCAGGTGTTACCTGTGGACATGGCCTAAAAAGAACGTAGCATGTCTGAGGTTTGCAAAACTGCATTTGAACAAGCCGCACGGCTTTACAAGGTCCTATGGAGATGAGACCAAAGTGAAGTGTGTTTGGCCTTAATGCTCAGCACCATGTGTGAGCAGAAACACCTCAAACCCACTGTCAAGTGGAACTATTCTGCTTGTTTTTGCAGCCACAAAACATGGGCTTCCTGCAGTCCTTGAGTCAGCCATTAACAACTCTGTATACCAGAGTTATTCTAATGGCAAACGTGAAACCATTTGTCAGAAAGGCTAAAGATAATGCAACAGGACTTGCAGTTAATTTGACTAATCTATTATACATGAAACTTACGCTACTTAAACTCGCGCGCACACACACACACACACACACACACACACACACACACACACACACACACACACACAGTTTGGAAGGTAAAAGTTAATGAAGTTTTCTAATACTGTTTACTAAATCAAAGAAAGTCACAAGAGAAGAGTCTTGGGTTTAATCTTAAAGTTTAGTCATGAAACGAGCACCAATTTTCATTCTCATCCTGTGGTTCACCTCCAGAGAAGGGAATCACGGCCTTGATGATTGGTTTGTGTGCTGTGGTTGAGATGACGTCTTTTGGGAAAGCCCTTTGGTGAGGCGTTGGTTGCTTGGTTACCAATGGGAGCGCTCTGGAACTTCTGAGGGTTTCTTCGTTGCAGGACTTGAGTTCTGGGATGAAGTCTCGTCGAGAGTTCTTGAAGAGCGAATGACGCCAGCAAAGATGGCGTTCCGCCCCGCAAGGCGGAGGCCCAAGCTGCTTGGAAGAGGTGGTTCTCCTGGACATTATTCTTCCAATGACGAAGGTGTGAGCCCACAAGGGCGCAAGCACGAGCTGCTTGCCTGATGTTGTTTGGTTATGTTATTCTCTTCCTACGTGTTTGCTTGCTGGTTACCTTAGGGTTTTGACACTTCGGAGACAGTCTGTCCCACAGGTGACTGGTCCAATCGGATGTGGTTGCGGGGCTTAGCCATGCCTTACGTGGTTCCTCCTTTTGTGTATACATTAGCACGATGTTTCTGTATATGCTACCAATTTTCCATGTACAGCACTGTTCTTTGGATAAAGCAAGCTTTCAATTAATATTAAACATCACATATCTTACACACTCATCTAATAAAAGGGTTTTTATAAATGCCTATTATACATTTTGGGTTATGCTAAATAATCAAACATAACACACAGGCATAAAACATACTTAGTAAATATATGTATATAAAATGTTTTCCTACTGGCACACTTTAAAGATTGTTTAAAATAGTGTCTCTGCTGTATGCCTCTTTGTTCATTGATATGGCATGTGCTCTGGAGGTCAGCAAGATTGCCAGTGGTATGAGTTAGGGAGGGTTTTCCCCCCACTCAAAGGTGTAAAACTGCTTTCTTTGTTTATCGGATTGCCAATTTACACCGTTGTAGTCGAGGTCAACTGGACTTTTTATGGCTCTAGGCACAGCAGACTTCCCAAAAAGTTTCCCACTTCTTAGTGTCATAGATGCTGCTTTGTGTCACAGATCAGATAAGATTATTGGGATGGCTCCAGGCAGGCTGGGAGTGGGGTTCTGGAATGCGATCGATTGTTTGCTCTTCAGGGACCCTCTTCATCAGTACATATCCACCTTTTGCTCGGTGAGGTTCCCGTTGCGAACATCAGCAGACACAGGCACACACAAGACACAAACAACAACTCCATCACCAACTGAATCATCATGCATAACCTAGTTAATTTGTATGGTCGGGTTAGGAACACTTAAAACGACATAGGGGTGCTTTTCTAGGTTTTATCTAGGATTGGGTTGTTTCGATTGATTGACGACGGCTTCATTACAACAATTTACTTTCACTTTGGCTGGGGAGAGTCAACCTAATTTTGGAAGCTGGATTCCAGCTTGGTTAAAAGACCTTATGAAAGAGAGAGAAAAGGAAAATGCAGAGAAAAAGAAAACACAAAGTAAAAGCTCCACAAGGACACAAAGAGGTTAAGATAGCAAAAACAGTGTCACATGTGTGGAGCAACTCCTCTGTACTAGAGGTTAGGCCTAGCAGTGTAGCCAAAGGAGGGTGATTAGGTGTTGTGTTTATAAAAGGTATAAAAAAACCTGCATATACCTTCCTAGAATGACCAAACTATGTTAGTGTGGTGAAAGGTACAGTCAATTTGTGTCATTGGTTTGTTCTTCCCCCTTTTCTTGTCAGTGTGGAATCTTGGCGAGTTTCTTCGTCGATTCCTTGGGCTGGTTGCTCCAAGGCATGTTTGTCGTTTTCCCATGGAGGCTCCATCAGATTCCCATGAGCCTTTCTGTTTTAAGTTGCCAATTCCATGATTCTTTCCACTGATTTTCATGAGGTTTGTATGAGTGTTGTCGCCCATGCGATCCATTCAAGTGAGGATTCCGCTGTTTAGGTCAGGTACCAGCATAGGAGTCTCGTTTTTTGTTGGACGAGCTTGCATTCCACTCTTTGTGTAGCGGCTTGGCATTTGTCTTGACTTTGGGCACCCTCCATAGACTCGGAGTGTTGGAGTCACAAACTGGTGTGATTTTGACACTCTTTCTTGAAGCCATCTTCTGTTTTTCTGTGGGCTTTCTCTGCCAAGTCTCGCAACTACTGATTTTTCATTGTTTGTGGACATGCGAGAATGGGTGGGGATTTCATAGAAAGCGAGTTTTAAAGTTCTTCCATGTCGGTTTCATTCTGAGTGGCGAAGTATGCTTGTCTGAGTCAGCTGTAGTAGGCTTGCAAAGGTTCATGATGACCTTGTCTCGTTTCCAGAGTATTTGCTCAGGGTCAGCAAATTCTTTGATGAGGGTTTTTTGGAGCAGATGGTACAAATCAAACCCAGGAATCAAACCCAGACCCTGGAGGTGCAAGGCGACAGTGCTAACCACTACACTACCATGCTTGCTACATAAGTGTTGTAGTTGTTGCAGTGCAAGTCGTGCGAGGGGACGTGGGAAAACCGAGGAAGTCCAACAACGACAACAGTTGCCTAACAAACATGGTAGTGTAGTGTTTAGCACTGTCGCCTTGCATCTCCAGGGTCTGGGTTTGATTCCCGGCCAGGCTCGAAAAAAGAACAATTGAAATCCGTAAAATATGCAGCATAATGAGTGTGATCCCGTAGAACCAAAAGCATTGCTACCGTATTTTTTACAGTAAACTTCTGGCAACCACAGCTGTCATTTTTTTATCGTAAAATTTACGTTTTGTTTTTTTACAGTGCAATAACGGTGCTACCGTATTTTTTACGGTAAAATTCTGGTAACCACAACTGCCAGTTTTTTACCATAAAATTTACCGATTTACGCACCGTTTTTTTTTTACAGTGTAGTCAGTCTTTGTGTAAGCAGGCTGCCGGTCTAGGAAGCTGCGCACTTCAGGGCTGGATGTTGTTCGGAGCAAATAGAGTCTACCTTGTCAGTGATGTGGGGTCTCATTTCATCAATATATCGTAGATAAGCATGGACTTCTTGGCTTCCTGGCATATGCGGTTCCTGGCATATGCGGTTCCTGGCATATGCAATTTGTCAGTGTTCCTGGTGAGCTTGTCAAGGTCTATGCCGTGCAATGCTCTGTGACTGGAGGGAACAGGTTCCCGATGTTCAGCCGTGATGTAGGGTTCTTTGGAATGAGCTGGGAGATGCGTCGACCCCACCTCGTCACTTCTTCCACTACGTGTCGTTGCAAGAACAGGGGATCTGGTCCTGCTCAGCCGGGGTGAAATGGGTTTACGTCATTTCCCTGACGAATCGTGGCACCATTCACAGGTGGGCTTGAGTTCCTCTGTGACGCTGTAGGACTCTTCTTTAATATGGTCCAGCTGTCGCATGAGGTGGCTGATCTCATTCCTTGCCTTGTCCAGGTGTGTTTCGAGGGCTTTAATACCATCATTTTTCTCCCTGGAGTCAGCCTTGGCCTCTCCTAGTAGTTATTCTGCATACTGCAGCCTGTCTGAGAGATCATGTGAAGTAATTGCCAGGGTTTCTTGGAGCCTGGTGATTTTTGACAGTTCATTGGGACTGTAGCACTGACCTGGGTATTGTCTCATTGGACTGTAGCACTGACCTGGGTATTGTCTCATTAAGCTTGTTAAATTGTCATCCGGCTGATCCTGTGTCTGGTGCTTTAGTGTTTCTGTGGCCTTAATTAGGAAGCTGTCAGTTGCAACATGTAGTCATGTCTCCAGATCAAACAAAAAACAACAGGGCAAACAGATGTGTGAGTGATGCTGAGGGTGGTTCGGTGACTGATGTCATCCTGTGGTTGTGCTATTAACTGGGAATCTCTGTGGGAAGAGCTAGTGAACACACAGTTACCACAGCTAGAGAACAGAGGCAGAAAAGAACAACACACAAGCAAGGGATAGAGTAGTAATGGTAAGCTTCCACTTTCCTATAAGAGGAGGGTTTTTTTGTTGTTGTTGGGAAAGGTTATAGCTAATATTGAGTGGAGGAAACAAAAACAAAATCTGTATCCACATTTCTGGCAGCAGAATGAGCTCAATATCAAATTTCTACCCCCCCCCCCCCTTTTGTTTTGTTAAGTTTGATTTAGAAGGGTTCTCCTAAATAAAGGGTTTTGCAAAGGGGATTTCTCAGTACCACGACTGTGATTGCTATTTAAAATTTCCTCTGGATGAAAGCAAACAATAACATTGACAGCATTGGTTTACTCAGCTAGTAGGGTTGACAACCATTCACCAATTGAAACACTTCTATACTCGTCTTCAAATGTTCTAGTTGACCTGCTTAGCCTTGGCTTGGTAGGATCCCAGCATGAAAAGGGAACAGTGAAAGTCGGTCACCTTTGAACCTAAGAACGTTTCACCAATATGTTACGTTTCTAAAGTTCTGTGCTTTGTGACTTTCACCAGTACAAACCCAGAAGAGTAAGGCAAGGCAAGTTTATTTGTATAGCACATTTCATATACAATGGCAATTCAAAGTGCTTTACATAAGAGAGAAGAAAATAGTGATAAAATAAAATAGAAAAACTTATAAAATGGCTGAAATAATAATAATTATAATAATAAAAAATAAAAATGTTAAATTTAATTTAAAATACTTTTAAAACTAATTAAAATTTTATTTAAAATAAAAATAAAACAGTTAAAAATATAAAATAAACATAAAATAATTCAGTCAGTTCGGACGTATAGTAGCACAGCGCTTATTCAATAAATGCACAGCTAAACAGATGAGTTTTAAGTTTAGATTTAAATGTGACTAGTGTTTTTGCACATCTGATATCATCTGGAAGCTGGTTCCAACTGCGGGCAGCATAATAGCTAAACGCGGACTCCCCTTGTTTTGTGTGAACCCTTGGTATTTCTAACTGACTTGATCCTAGTGATCTGAGCGTCTGTTAGGTTTATATTCAGTGAGCATATCTGCAATGTATTTAGGTCCTAGGCCATTGAGTGATTTATAAACAAGTAAAAGTACTTTAAAATCTATCCTGAATGTTACAGGCAGCCAGTGTAAGGACCTGAGGACGGGTGTGATGTGCTCAGATTTTCTGGTTCTAGTCAGAATTCTGGCAGCAGCGTTCTGGATGAGCTGCAGCTGTCTAATGGTCTTCTTGGGAAGGCCAGTGAGGAGACCATTA